>LZPO01027460.1:27001-37262 GCA_001675575.1 Neotoma lepida | reverse complement strand
CAGAAGAGGATGTCAGAGACCCAGGAGCTGGAGTTTCAAATAACTATGAGCTGCCTGGTGTGGGTTCTGTAACCAAACCCCAGGAAGAGTAGTCAGTGCTCTAACCATTGGCCATCCTTCCAGCCCACCTGGCTATTTGAAAACATTGTCATCATTCCAGATGAAGTTATTGGCTTTTCTCTTTTCCTCTCTCTCCCTCCCTCCCCCTCTTCTTCCTCTGTGAGTGTGCATTTGTGAGTATATGTGCACATGCTTGGGCTTGTGTGTGGAGCCCACTAATTTGGCGAAGCTCACTGGCCAGCAAACTCCAGTGCTCCACCTGTCTCTGCCTCCCCAGTGCTGAGATTTCAGATGCCTGCCACCACACTGGCTCTGTACANTCACTGGGAATCTGAACTGAGATTCGCATGCTTGTGCAGGCAGGCATTTGACTGACCGAGGTGTCTCCTCAGCCCTCAGACTTCTCTTCCAGTCTGCATCCACCTTCATTCCCTTTCTTCATTGTCCAGTGGGAACTCCTGCCATGCTGGTTCAGGGAGTGAGGCTGTGAGCCCATGAGCTTTCTGCTCTGCATGAAGACAAGTCCTGTTGGCCCTCAGATGTTAAAGGTGGAAATATTTGTGCCACAGCCCAGCACTTAGTGAAATGTATCACTGTTTAGAGCTGTAATCTTTTGTGGACTGCTTTGTTATTTATTGTAAATCTTTCTTTTTGCAGCCCTGTGCTGTTGACCCTGTAGCCTGTGCTGTGTGAGGCCTGGACTGGCCGCTCTGGATGACAGGACTACCACCTCTTATCTTAGCTCGTAGGTTTGCTACAGGGGAAACATGATCATACACATAAAAAATTGTCTCACTTTTATCNACAAAAGAAACTCAAATAGATAAAAGTTTAGAAGATGTCTTTCCTAAACAACAAAACAGAAAAAGAAACAGGTGATTTGGGTCTATTGGAAGTTCACACAACTCCTACATGTGGGTGCTGACTGTTCCTGGATGGTTTGGATGAATTGACCAGGTAGCCTGCCTCCATCCAAGGCCAAAGAGAGCTTACTACAGTGGACCNTGATACTGTTAAATGAAAATAACTGACGACCCCTGTCCCACCGGTATTAGTTACTACTACCTACCACCTTCCCGCCAATACAACACACTACCTACCACCTTCCGGTCAACACAGCCAAATATAGTCTTTCCTTTCTTGCTTTTTCTTTAATTCCTTCCTTCCTTCCTTCCTTCCTTCCTTCCTTCCTTCCTTCCTTCCTTCCTTCCTTCCTTCCTTCCTTCCTTCCTTTCTTTCTTTCTTTCTTTCTTTCTTTCTTTCTTTCTTTCTTTCNTTCCTTCCTTCCTTCCTTCCTTCCTTCCTTCCTTCCTTCCTTTCTTTCTTTCTTTCTTTCTTTCTTTCTTTCTTTCTTTCTTTCTTTCTTTCCTTAAACTTCCCCTTTTTAGGGGTTGGAGAAGATGGGATCTAATGTTGTCCTGGCTGGCTTTGAACTCATTAGGTAGCTGAGGGCAATCTCAGTCTCCTTCCTGGTCCTCCTGCCTCCACATCCCATGTGCTGAGTTCCTGAGAGGTGATCCACCACACCTGCTTAACTGGTGCTTAGGTTGGAACTCAGGGCTCAGTGTATGCTAGGCTCAACCAACTGAACCACATTTGCAGCCCCACTTAGCTCACCTTCTGATGGTGCGCCTTGTCTTAGTTTGGGTTTCTATTACTGTGAAGAGACACCATGACCACTGCAACTCTTACAAAGGAAAAGCATTTAATTGGGGTGGCTTACATTTTCAGAGGTTTAGTTCATTATCATCACATTGTGACATGGTAGCATGCAGGCAGACATGGTGCTGGAGAAGGAGCTGAGAGTCCTACATCTTGACCTGCAAGCAACAAGAAGTGGTCTGAGACACTAGGTGTGGCTTGAGCACTTATGAGACAGACCTCAAAGCCTGCCTCCACAGTGACACACTTCTTCCAACAAGGCCACACCTACTCCAACAAGGCCACAACTTCTAATGGTGCCACTCCCTATGAGCTTATGGGGTCAATTACATTTAAACCATCACATCTACACAAAAGATTGGGTAGCTGTAGATCAGAGGACAAGAGCCATGTGATAGTCACAGACTGGCTCATTTTCTGGAATAATTTGTAGCCAACCTAGATTTCCAGCTCAAGGATTGCACAAACTTCTTCCCTGTCTATTGTAAGGTCTGGCTTATTTCCCTTCTGTTTGTCTCCCTGTGGGGAGGGACCCCTGGGTACCTTTGGAACATTCCCCCACCGAGCAGTAACTGGCAACCTCACTGTCACTTAACCATGATGCCTTAGCATCACATTGTCCAGCANCATTGAGAGCTGTTGGGCTTCTGCACTTCACAAGCCACTGCCCTGTGCAGCTGGAAGCTACAGATGCAGGGCTGGACCTTGACATATAGCCAAAAGTAAGATTTCCTATGCTTTTAGAGAACTAAGTCCTTGTGGCTGGCACTCTCCAAGGGTGCCTTTCCGCCAACATGGTGAGGATATGAAGATGGTGTTCATAGCCATAGTGTCCTGGATACCTTAATACCTTTCCCTTTTTATATGTTTGAGACAGGATCTCATTCTGTAGTTCAGCCTACCTGGATCTATGTAGTTCAAGCTGGCCTGGAAATTGAGGTCATCCTCCATTGTTGAGGTTACAGACATGAGCCACCATACCCTGCTTTACCCTTCCGTCTTCACTGAGGCCCAGCTGAGACCTGCTTGCCTTCAGAAGCAATAGGTGGGCATGGCTTGGGGGCTGCAGAAGTTTTAGAAAACTGGGACACAGCTTGGCTTTTAGAAAGAAACTGACTAAGGTCAATTTCCCTTCCCCGTACTTCCCCATACTTCCCCGTACTTATAGAAAGACAGCTTGCCCCTGCTCTCTAGGAACCTACATACTGAGACGGCCTCTCTCTACCACTTGCTCTTCTATTCCTTCCTTACGAGTGTTCCAAGAAGGACCCATGGGTCTGTGTTGTTCAGGATTCCGTAGGTATTCTGAGACTGGGGAAGTTAGAAGGAGGATAATGAAGGCAGCCTGCCTGGGTTCAAACTTGGCTTCAGCTCTAGCATGTACAACTCATCACTTCTCTAAGTCTACTCATCTGTATGATGGGATATAATAATGGTGGCTGTCCTCAAAGGGTCCTCTGAGGAGTTCCTGAAGCTACACCGGAAACAGTGTAAGCATGTACTAGGTCCTCAGAACTGTACTATGTAAACCTCACTAAGCCTTGACAACACCACTAGAAAGATGAGTTCAGAGCCACATTCTCAGTGATGAAACTCAGGCTAGAGGGATTATTTGACAAAGGTCACTTAATTAAATGGCCAATATGGATGCCATCCTACCCATGCCTTTAGGCTCATGCTGTTAAACCGCTATGCCAGTGTCAATGCAGAGAATTGCAGTGGTCTAGCCTGGGACTACTGCTCTGTTAACCTAGCTTCTCTTCATGGATAACCTTTACTGTACTGATTCTTTGATCCCACGATACGTAGGTGCTCTTTTTGGTGCATCTTTGTGTTTGGTATAACACTTCATATTCTGTTGCCTCCAAAGAAACCTTTCTATGCAGGATGTAGCTGGCTTGAAGAGTAGAGAGCTTACTTGGAAGTAGCTTTGACCCAAGATCACTTTCTTTTTGACTCAGTTTCCTCTAAGGACTGCACTGCTCATTCGCAGGACCTGTGTTGTGGAAGAGGGTGGTATATGATCCATACAGCTGTGTTGTGGAAGAGGGTGGTATNCTGTGTTGTGGAAGAGGGTGGTATATGATCCATACAGCTGTGTTGTGGAAGAGGGTGGTATGTGATCCATACGGCTCTTTCTCCTGTGGAGCCTGGCAGCCTGTGCCCGCTTCTCCTAGGAGTCTCGGGGTTGGTGTAAACAGCCCTGTGGTCTTCACCTGCTTTCTTTCTTAAAGCCGCCTTCCATCTGCACAGCCCTCTGCTGGCTTGCAGCACTGCCCACCAGCATCGCCACTTCCCGTATGCACAATGGTTTTCTCAAGCCCCCACAGGCCGTCTACGGTAGTCAGTGATTGAAACTGAAGTCCTGTCCTGCCTCCCCACTTACTGAAGACACTGCAGTGCATCAGTTCCTAGGTCAAAACTCTCCATGTGTCTCTCTTGCAGCTCTACATGCTGGCTGTCCTCAGGCCATGTTCCTCAGGCTTCTTGGAACCCGGTGACACTACCCTCTTTCAGATCATCTGGGGCCCCCTGACCAGGCCAACCTCCCCTGCATGGCCTCAGCCACCTGTCCCACTTCCTAGCTAGTACTGCATGGCTGGGACGTGCCGCTCATCCAGGTCTGCTGACATCCTGATCTCCCACCACCATGGTGGGTGTGACTCTCATGTTCCCAGGCCCACTCATCACAGGCACTCACTGAGCAGCTGCTGTAAAACTGAGGACAGTCTCTGGCCATAGCTGTAATAGTTACCCCTAAAAGTGGGGGCAGGGCACAGTTCTCGGTGGTGTGGATTTCTAAACACACTTTCAAGGGCTGCTCTTGGGATTTCAGGATCCCCAAAAGGAAGTTTCTACTAGGTCCCCTGAGCCCTCGTATTTCAAGCTGGCTCAGCCAGGTGCGGTGCCACATGTGTGCAATCTCAACAACTGGGAAGTAGAGGCAGGAAGATCATCCTTGGCCATGGAGCAAGTTCAAGGCCACCCTGGAGAGCCCATCTCAAAGATAAATAAAGAAGCACTCCTTTAATCCCAGCACTTGGGAGGCAGAGGCAGGCAGATCTCTGTGAGTTCGAGGCCAGCCTGGTCTACAGAGTGAGTTCTGAGACAGCCAAGACTACACAGAGAAACCCTGTCTTGGGGAAAATAAATAAGTAAATAAATAAATAAATGAATAAATAAATGTGATTTCTACAGACAGAGCCATGGTCACATGATGGCCTACTCACCTTTCCTTAGGCAGTGTCACTGTGTGTGAGCTTCAGAGTTAATGACATAGGACACGCGTGCATGCGTGTGCGTGTGTTGATGGGGATGGAACCCAGAGTCTCATGCATGCTCAACAAGCACTCTACCGATGAACTTAAGCCCAGCCCTGGCGTCAAGAACCCTCATGCCCATATCTGACCAGCATTCTCTCACTCCTTAATGTTCTTTGATCCTNAGCAGTCTTCCTNATGAGCGGGCTGGACATCCTAATCCCCACAGCTAACTAGGGCTTCCAAATCAAAATGGCTTTTCCTTTGTTTGTTGTATTGACTTCTATGCAAAGGAGACTTCACTTTTTGTTAACTTGTATGGAAAAGTTGATTAATTTGTTCTCCTTTGGGCTACACATTAAAAAAAATTCCCAGTTATTGAGCACTTGCTGTGTGCACTGGCACTATGCAAAATAGTCCATGGATGCTTCTGTTTGATCCTCACACCTCCTTGGTGATGTGTGAGCACTGTTATCCCATTTATAGAGAAATGGAGGCCCAAGAAGTTAAGGAATTGTATGAGGTCACACCAGTGTACCAGTGTAGCTAGATTCAATTCTGGAGTACATGCACTCAGCCAGCAAGTGTTTCTGTCACTGCAGCTTTTGCGTGGTTGGTCTAAAACTGCCTTTCCTGTGTCCGTGCTCTGAGTGAACCACAGCTTGTATGCTCTTAAAACCCGTTTAGATTGATTACTGTTTACAATATAAATTTAAAGCGCGCCAGGCNGAGTCAGGGTCAGTGTAGCCTAACAGTTATGGTGGAACTGTATTACCCATTGATATGTACTTTCTTTTAAAACAATGCTCTCTTCCNTTTTTATCTTAATACCATCTCCTTAATATTTATGTAATTGTAACTGTAGTCTAGGGCCCTGCTTAGAAAGGCAGCACTTGGGGTTGGGGATTTAGCTCAGTGGTAGAGCACTTGCCTAGCAAGCGCAAGGCCCTGGGTTCGGTCCTCAGCTCTGGGGAAAAAAAAAAAGGCAGCACTAGGTGTGGGATCCTCATGCCCTGGGGTCTATTCTTTGTCCTGTTCCTTCAAGCTGCAGTCACTCTGCCTTCTGGGAAGGTCTGGCCCATCCCAGACCCTGCTGAGAGGCACAGGTAGAGCCTAGGGAAAGAGCCCTTCTTCTGGGTGCAGGCTTTTTCTCCAGCTTTATCCAGGTTCATCTGGCCTCCAGCTTGTATCAGGGAATCTCAGCCCAGGGGCTTCATCGGCTCCATGTCTGTCTTTGTCCCTCCAACTTCAGGGTGATGGCAGTTCCCTGCCCCTCCAATCTGGGGACCGTGGAACTGCCAATGGCCTTGCCACCACCTCCGTTCCCAGTTCCTCTGGTTGGATTTTCTGTGATTACAGAACCAGGACTTTCTATTCTCCAGAAAGGACCTGGATTGGATACCGTGTAGCCCCATGTGTGATTACAATACTTGGTTTTCTTGAGAGATTTAGACATTGNCTATGGTCGCTGGGTTAGAACCCCAGTGCTCTCTGTGGCAGTTCTGTGGGAGAGACTCCCAGTAGGAGTTCTAAAGCCCTGTTGTGCTTTAGCTGGGTCACTACGAGGGGCTCATGCTGCCCAGGTTGTTACTATCCTTTTCTGTGAAGCTGCAGCCTGTGTCCTCAGCAGCATGGCTTCCCAGCTATACCTCTCATAGAACCATCCCAGTTCCAACTTGAGCTGCAGTTTCTGTGGGCTCAGCCAGTTTTTGCCTGTAGTATAGTAGCTCCAGGCTCCAGTCTAGTGTGCCTTCCAGGTGTGCTGTTAGTTTCTGAGGGGTCAGGTGACAGATTATGGAACAAGCAGGCTGGGGTCGATCTCCTCCACTGGAGAAAACAGAGAAGTTCTTCATGCCCAGAAAGCATGTGAGCAAGCAAGGGAAAATACATTCAGCCACTGAGCTGGCCCTGGACTTGAGTTTCACTGTGTTTCAAATNTGATGTTTTAGGGGCTAGAGAGAGGCTCAGTGGTTATGAATGCTTGCTGCTTTTGCAGAGGACTCGGGCTCGGTTCCCAACACTCACGTAAGATAACTCACAACCACCTGACTTCAGTTCCACCACATCCCACCCTCTCTTCTGGCTTCCATATGTGCGCACACACTCGAGTATACACACACACATACACACACGTACACACATGTACACACATGTAAACACACATAAACATAAATCTTTTTTTGTAAAGGTGATGTTTTCTTTGTGGACCCTGGGTATAAAAACAGTGCTCATGTGGTGCTCATCTGAGACAAGCTGCCCTCTCCTCCTCAGTTACAAGCGTAGTCTTATTTATATTCCTTAAACGTCATTGAAAAAGCACCAGTCTTTCCAGTACTGTGTATGTTTGGAGCCAGATGCGCTGGGTGTGTTAAATAACTTTAATTTACTAAACCTCGCTCCCCCTCCCCTACCCCAGCCCTTTCTTTTCAGAAGACACATTTAGACAATCACCATTCACCTCCAATTCTAAAGACCTGCTGCCCGGAGAAGCTGTGCTGCCTGGAAGAATACCGGCTGCAGGTAAGGACGCACTGTTGACTTGGCTTCTGCCGCCGGGTGCCTGAGAATGGCTTTTCTGAAATGTGTTTTCAGATGCTCATGGCTTAGGCATTGCAGCTGTTCTTCTGAAGGTGGGTTTTAGAAAAGAGGGAGACATGCCTTTGAAACTGCCGCAAAAGTTTACTAAAATAAAATGCAGACTGTGCTAACTCCTTTATCTTTGTTTTGAGATCTGATCATCCCTTCCTTGCTGTTATTTTGTCCATGTAGTGAATTTCTTTTTCTTTAAAATAGAGAACTATAAGGGCAGGGAGACAGCTTGATCAGTAAAGTGCTTGATACATCATCATGAGGACCTTTGTTCCATCCCAGCTCACACATACCCTGAGCCACACTGCTCACCTACAGTCCCAGGATGGCAGAGATGAGACAATAGGCACTGGGGCCTGCTGGGCAGCCACCCTGGCCAAATACAAGCTTCAGGTTCACGAAGAGACCCTGTGTCAAAAGCTAAGGTGAAGAGGACCTCACTGTTGAGCTCTGGCCTCCCACATGTGGAGACAGACAGACAGACAGACAGACACACACACACACACACATACACACACACACACACAAAAGGTATAACCTGAAAATGATTTTGTCGTATATGTTGTCAATAGTTAAGGCAGGCAGTGAGAACTGGGAGAGACCGGGGTGAGAACTAGCTGCTGCAGCCTGTGGCCTCCACAAACACCACTGTCCATAGAAGGGACTCAGCCCATCCAGGAGACACGTCCTTTCCCAATTCCATCTCTCTTAGCAACAGCACCGACTAAAACCACCATCTCACCCTCCTTGCAATCTCAGCCATCAATACGTAATTTCCCGCCTATCCTTCACTTCTCTTTTCTAGAGTAAAAGAGAGAGTGTGTTATGTTTTTATCAAGGCACAGCTGTCCCTCAGGGCTTGTGTGTGTGTGTGTGTGTGTGTGTGTGTTCACAATTGTTATGGAGCATATGATAATCACTTACCCACCCACCCTCCCATTCTACCACCATGTGTTCTCTCTTGGCTGTTGACTAACACTGAAAAGCATGCCGTGGTCCCTGTCCTCAGAATGTCCCTGAGAGCAGAATGCGAGAGGGAGGTTCTCCGTGCGTGCGTGCGTGCGTGCATGCGTGAGTGTGTGTGTGTGTGTGTGTGTGTGTGTGTGTAGGAAGGGCTTCAAACAGGGTTATTGGCCCTGTAACCCTTTCCATAATCAAGTTCAAGTACCGCCACGCCCCCAGGAGCTGTGCTTTGCGGAATGTTGAGACCTGAGTAACTTAAAATGTAGAAGAGTCGAGTGGCTTCTTCTGGAGTGTTATGTGAGTGTCACAGTGTGGACCACGCAGAGGAGTGGTAGATCCCAGAGTCTCATCCCTACTTTTTCTTCTGCTCAGTCTCTGGAGGGAGCGTGCACATGTGGGAAGACATNATGTAATGGTTGGTTCTAGGGATGGAAGGACATTCTGTTTAGTTTTCTATCTTCCTTCTCAGGCAGGGTGTCTTGAAGCTACTGTTTGCTTCCTACGGTGTCATTTGAAAAGCTGTCACCCTGGTCCCCAAAATTATTTCCCTGCTGTTAAGTTGATGGATTGTGACTTTCTAATGTCAAAATAAATGCCCAGGAATTGCCTGTCAGAGTGCTGTGACCCATACAGCTAGTATCCCATGATATATATATATAAATCCCATGTTGCTGGTGTCACATCTGGCTTAGCTGTGTTTAAAAATTTAAAAATGGGAGGGGTTTGGAGGAGACAAATCAGAGAATGTTTAACTGTGTGGGGGAGGTGTTCTGTAGTGGTAGATTTACATTACATGTTAGATAAACTCACACTTTTAAAGCTAGCTCTTATTTGGGGGGAGATGGAGTGAACGTCACTGGGACTTTAAACATGCAAACCAACTCTCACAAAGAATAATAAGTCTGCTGTTGAACAGAGCCCTTCTGTAGGCAGCGGGAAACCAAATGATCCTTGTGTGTTCACATTTTGACTAAGTAAATGAGGAATTTGGGTTTTGGTGTGGAAGGTGAAAATACTTTGGAAATAGAGTTAAAATGGAAAGATTTGAAATGCTGGGGACATGCCATCATGAAGTTCTCCTCACTGAAGACTGTACTGTAAAGAGAGCCCCTGTAACCCATCAACTAGAGAAGACCAGTTTGGATGAGCCAGAGTTTGCAGTATGGAGAGACCCTGAAGGAAAACAGGCTTCCTTCAATTCTGGACTGTGTAAATGGCCGCTGTGTCCCTGTGCCAGCTTCCTGGTCTCTTCATGCAGCTCTGAGAGGCACAGAGGCTTCACTGGAGGAGGGCTNGCTTTGGCTCATGGTTCAGAGTTTACAGCTGTCATGGAGCAGAGGGCCAGGTGCTAGGAGCAGCTGGGTGTGTAAGCCTGCTGAAAAGCAGGGTCAGGAACTCCGTGCTCAGCTTTCCCTCTTTTTACTCAGTTCAACTCCCAGACTGTGAGAGACTGTTAACTAACCTTCAAGGTGGGCATCAACTCCTCAGCTAATCCTCCCTAATCTAGCCANGGTAGACACACCCCAAGTCTGCTTCACTAATGGCCACAGTGTTGGGAAGTGCTCCAGCACACACGTGGGGGTCAGAAGGCAACTTGCAGCAGTTGGTTCTCTGTTGAGCGAATCTTAAACAGTCTTATTAATTAATTGAAAACACCAGGCCAGGTATTGAGGTAAATTCTGAATGATCAGAGAGACAGAACAAGCCACAGCCAACCTCACCTTGCC
>LZPO01027460.1:0-24801 GCA_001675575.1 Neotoma lepida | reverse complement strand
TATGCCCTGCAGGAGATACTAGAGCCCTCAATGTTAGGTCAATGGAGATATGCCCTGCAGGAGATACTAGAGCCCTCAATGTTAGGTCAATGGAGATATGCCCTGCAGGAGATACTAGAGCCCTGGCCCCTCCTGCTTGCTCTTTGCTGTTTGGCCACGGTGAGGTGAGATAGATTTGCCAAACCCAAGCTCCCACCATGATGTTCTGTGCTGCCACTGGCCCAGAGTAATAGGGCCGAGCAGACTGGAGCTCTGANACGGTGAGCCACGTGAACATTTTGCCCTACTAATGATTTTCTCAGGCATTTTGTCACTGTGCAAGATGACTAACACATGCGTTTATTGGTGGGATAAAATCATTTGCCAAGTGCTTCCCAAGGGAGGCCACAACAGTGCCAGGGAATACTTGCATGCTAGATGAGAGTGCCAGCTAAGGTGGAGAGCTGTGCCAAGGGGACCCGTGGTCAATTCCATGTGTGTGGCTGCATTTGGGGCAGTGAGTGGGAGCAGCAGACTCGAGTGATATTGGTAGGAACTATGGACTGTGAAGAAATCGAGAATAGCACAGTTAGCAAGGCATTTGCCTTCGGCAGATGGTATCTGGAGCTCACAGCTGCCACCATCTCAGAGACACAGAAAAAGCCCAGAGCCCCCCAGTGCCTTGGCCTCGGTTGTGCCAATATTTCTAGACTGACTTCTGAGAACCAGACCTGACATTCTCGCCTGCTGCGAGCATCTTAGGCAGAGGTAACATTGGGAATCCTTAATAATTTTGAGACAAAAATCATTGTCACTTTATGCCAGAGTGGTATGGGGACATGGGACTCCTAAAGGNATGTGTGGATCCTGAGTGTGCCCTGGGTATTGTAAGAAGGGCTAAAGGAGCTTTCCCTGGGAGGCGTGAGATAGAAATCACAGGTGTGTCTAACTTGGCGTACTTTGTCTGATTTATAATGGCCTCACTTGTGCAGCATATATGTTACAGAAGGAAGACTCTGAATCGAGACGTTTTCCAGGGAAGACCCATTACAGTCATACCTGCCTCTGTGTTTGTTTTCTCATCATCTTGCAATGAGCAGGAGCCATTCAGGGAAAGCCTCAGTTCTGCTTGGAAACAATGTGGCACTTCCATTCTGAATTATTATGATTTTGAAATCACAGCAGGGTTTGCTCTGTATCAAGCCAAAAACCAGAAACACAACCAGAGTGGGTGTGAAGGAAAATGTGGCTCTCCCTGGGATTCCTTCGCAGTGTTCGGGGCCTCTGAGCTTCTGTTTTTCATTTCAGATGGAGCTTGGAATTAGATGATGTAAAACATTTGTAAATTCCTACCCCCATTCTTTCTCACCATAAAAAAACGTTTTGTTGTTACTTATAGTAAATCAATAAGAAGAGAAAGAGGAGAGAATATTAGCACCCCCTCCAAAAAGAGGCTCTTCTGAGTCGGCAGTGGGGACATTTAGTTTCCTCGGGGACTTGGTTTGACAGTCAGAACTGGATGTTCAATGAAAAGGTTGTTTTAGACATTGTCTGCTGGCTTTGGGGAAATGGCTGTCAATGATGTGCCTCCACATGAGCATGGACCTGAGTTCAGATCTTCAACACCCGCACAAAAGCTGGTGCAGTGGCACATATCTGTAACCCTAACTTTGGTGGATTAGGGTTACAGTGGAGCAGATCGCCAGAGCTCATTGGCCAGCTGCTCTAGTCAGTCAGTGAGCTCCAGGCTCAGTGAGGATCACCACCACCAACCACGGCCACTGCCACCATCTCTAAATAAATAACTAAGGCAGAGAATAATAGAGGAAGATNTAAGATGTCAAGTTCTGGCCTGCACATACACTTGCATACATGTGCCTGCACACCCACATGCGTATGGCACACACACACAAACAGGCTATGCTACACATAGAGATACACAGATACACAGACAGAAAAAAAAGAGACGGAGGGATGAGGGGAAGAGAGAGCTATTGATTGATTTCCTGTCCCCAGTCCAATTCTGGATCTATTCTCTGCTCTCTTCCCTGCCCATCAGTCTAATTTAAATGGTACCAAGTCATATATCTCTATGGTTTGACTATTACATGCCCCCCAAAATACCATGTGTTGAAGATTTTGTCTTTAGTTGATAGCACTCTTGGGAGGTAATAAGAACTTCCAGAGCTGAGGTGATGTCATATAGAAGGAAGTTAGGTCACTGCAGGTGTGCCTTTCAAAAGGCCATCGAGGCACGCCCAGCCCTCTGTTTCCTGCTGCTATGAGGAGAGCAGCTGTATCTTACCATGATGCTCTGTCTCTGTCTTACTACAGGACCAAAATGTAACACCAACTAACCATGGAGTGTATTGCTAATCTGGGAGATAAAATAAATCTTTCTTCTCTATAAAATGTTTCTCTTAGATATTTTGTCACAGTGTTGGGAAGCAGATTAACGCTATCTGAACTCTAAATAAATGATATATTTGTGACAGTACCACCTACAAGTCACTGTTGCCTGCAGTGCTACCTGCTAGATCCCAATGATTCCCTTGAGACAGTTAGTTGGAAAGATACATTTTAAGCTGTGTGTTTCATTTCTCTTTGTTTCCAGACCTCATATGATTCCAAGAGAGATGGAGACAGCTGACCTGGGTTCTAGCAAAGCAACTTCTTCCATCTTCTCTAACACAGTAGATTCTTTTCACATTCAACAAGTCACAGGCAAATAATAGAGCATGGGGTGTTGGCATAACCTTTCTTTTTAAAGTTAAACAACTTTTTGATGAAACAGATTCTTTTTATATAGAGAAGGAAACAAACAGATATCAAGGGTCTCCTTGGCCAGATGTGGGACATACGTCCTCTAACCAAACTGTGGAGACAACTCACTGAGACATAGGGCTTATCCCNACCATACAGATGGTTAAATGGAGGTTCGGGGATTCACTAACTCATTCCAGTGATGCAGTTGCTGAGTGTCAGTGCAAGAATTCAAAGCCAAATATATGGCACAACCAGCTAGTAAACAGAAGAACTCACTCTCTGACACTGCCCACACACATGCCAAATGCCAGCATTATACTTGATAATGATGGCATGCTCTTAGTTAGAACAAAATGTAATCCTTCATTAAGATATCTTGAGGAACTGATATAAGTTCTCACTGTTTTCATTAGAGTTCTACTTTTATACACTTCCATCTCTGTCTTCCCTCCTTTCTTTCAATGCCTAGTAATGTCATAGTCATTTGAAATGTGTCTCTCATTTGGGACTTAATTACTCCATTACCACGACCACTACTGCTGCTACCACTACTACAGTTATTACATGATACCAGGGATTGAGCCTCGAGCCTCACGAATACTAGGCAAGCATGCTACAGTCTAACTTCCACAAATCTGAATGCCTCTCCTGGTCCNTGGAAATGGCTTTTTGAAGCTGTGCCCTACATCTCTAACTAACTCTGGCAGCCTGCTCAGCAGGGCAGAAGGAGACATTCTAGGCTAGGATTCAGGAAAGCTACAGTTATTCCCAGCCGAGATTCCAGTAGAAGGAGGTTAAAAGGTCTCCAAGATCCTTCTAGATCCTGTGAAGTTCAGAGTTCTGTCATAGTCAGTGGTACTGTGACGCTAGCTAGCCTGGTTTCTTTGTGTTCTTTAGAAGGCCCAAATGGGGCTGATCCAGGGAAATCGGAGTCTACTGAGGAGGCTTTCTCCTGGGCGTTCTTCCCTCACTGATCGCTGGAGAGGAGAGAAGTTACCACCATCATTCTTGAAAGTCATGGAGGTGGGTTGTAGGGGTGACTAGGAGGACAGAGAAGAACTTGTAGGAGGCTGGGATGTTTCTCATGGGGCTGACTGCATGCGTTTGGAGTTCTGTGGGAATTCATGGGGCTGGGAGCTTAAGACATCATTTCTACATCTGTAGGCCACTTGGCTTACTCATAAATAGGTGGGTGTAGGTGCCATGTGCACACCTACAAGCCGTNGGTGGCTTTGCACATTTGCTTCAGACCTGACAGCAAGGAAGGACAGTGACAATAGGGTGGAGCTTTACAACCTTTTCCTGGCTGGTTCTTGTCAACTTGACACAAGCTAGAATCATCTGGGAAGAGGAACCTCTCCTGGGGAAATGTTTCCACCAGGTTGGCCTGTAGGCGAGTCTGTGGGGCGTCTTCTTTATTTGTGACTGATATGGGAGTGCCCAGCTCACTGTGGGCGGTGCCCTCCCTGGGCATGTGTCCAAAGTGGTATAAGAAAATAAGCAGAGTTATGCTGGATAACAAGCCAATAAGCAACGTTCCTCCACGACTTCTACTTTAGTTCCTGCCTGACTTCCCTCGATGATGAACTATAAGCTGTAAAATGAAATGAACCCTTTCCTCCCCATGTTGCTTTTCGTCATGGTGTTTATCTTGGTAGTAGAAAGTAACTAAGACACAACCTAATGGTTTTCAGACCATTCCTGTTTGAAGCATGAGCTGCTGATTCTGAACGGAGCACATGTAGGTCAATACAGTCCCTTTCCGTTGTGCTGCAAATCTGGAAACTTCCATAGCGCATGGAGCATTTCTTTAGGTGCTTGACAGGTAAGTTACTCACTGGGAAGCTCTTTACCAGAGGAAGAAAGTTTTATAGCCGAGGATTGTCTTAATCTTTTCTTTCTTAAGGGTAACAACTAGGTGCTCATGACTGGCCTCAGCTGTCCCTTGCCAGCTAGGTTGTTGTAGGTGCATTCAGAGGAGAACTGATGACTCCATTCAATACTATTTGTAGAGAGAGGTTTTTCATTAGTCCTTGTCAGGTTGATGTGTGAGTTAGCCCTTNTCTGACATGTAAGTAGTTAAACTAGTTAGATTGTTGGTCTCTAGAAGAGAACAATTGTGCATCCATGCACTAATGTGCAGGGTTCTTTTTTGGGGGAGATGGTAAATTCTCTAAAAAGAAATTCATGTACAGTTTACATACTTCACCTGAGGTGCCTAGAACTTGAAAGCCACAAAGCNGATAAAACTTTGGTATGCCTCGTGTGTCTCCACCGGTATGGCATGGGCATGTGGCTTGAGTCATCTGGTGTCAGAATTCATCGTTGGCACATTCACCTGGTAGACAAAGACAGCACCCAGAAGCCCCTCAAGGCCTCAGTTTGAGGACTGGACTTCTCAGGCACAGCTGACCCTCTTAGGACTGTGGCACTTTGGTCTTGACCTGACACAGTGTGCTCTGAGCAGATCAAATACACATGTACTCACACAGTATTTGGAGCACTGTTTAGACGGCTTCAGCAGGGCCTTCGGCTATGCTTCTACTTTTGCAAAGACTATTTAGATGCCTTGAGACTGAATAGAGCTCTAAAAGCCAAATTCTGGAATCTGTGTAACGGATGATGGAGAGGATTTGTTTGAAAATTGCAATGCAGTGACCCTGGCTTGGGTTTTGGGACTGGCTAATTCAATCTACAGGGCCTTTTTTATATACACACTATGTCCTTCCAGTTCCTTTGCTATCAAAAATACATATTCTCATTTCACACAATTTCTTCTCTGTGTTTACTCCTTTTCAGGGCAGCACTGCCCTCCAGTACCCAGGGCTGAAAAGAGAGAGAGAGAGAGAGAGAGAGAGAGAGAGAGAGAGAGAGAGAGAGAGAGAGAGAGAGAAGGCATTCTACTTACAAACTAGACCATCTATTTCCGTTCAAACAAATCCATTCTGTTTTCCATTTGTAGGACAGATGACTGCCTCACTGTTGGAAGGACAGCCCCCACCACAGCACAGCCCTGATTTAGATAGAGTCATCAATGGAATGGTGGTCACGGGGCTTCCTCTTTCCACACACCGATTCTCTCTCATTTCCTGCTTCATTTATCAAGTTAGCATTTCTGTTCTCAATTTATCATTCAGAAAAGAAAGGTGTGTGACTCAGAGTGCAACAGGGTGGCCCCCCTTCGCTTTTGTTTGACACTAGGTTCATTACAGCACCCCTGGGTAATCTGTTGAGACATCCCAGATAAGGGTTCCTGAGTCTCCTAAGCTAAGCACAAAATTCCCCCCACACTATACTTTCTACATACCTCATTTCCAGAGAGGGGGACCTTCTGCTTCTGTAGCTGCTGCTTAGCAGCCACGCAACCACTACTCACAAAACACACCCTGTGTTTAGAAACCATTAGTTTGGGCTTCCCTCAGAAGTAGATTTTGGACAAAGATTTGAATACTTTTTTTTTTATATTTTAGAAGTAAAACCAGGAAACTCTATTGGGGTATGGGGACCCCAGCCAAGGGTGGGGGGGACAAGCCCCACTAGCTTTATGAGACACTAGCTTTATGAGACAGCTTATCAATGTGGACAACTAGAGATCAATGTCCCTGTTACTATAGCTTGGCTCTTGAATGCATCCCCAAGGATCCATGTATTGAAGGCTTGGTCCCTGGCCTCTGGTGCTGTGAGAAGGCAGGACTAGTGGAAGGCAGTGAGGTCATTGGGGACAGGACCTAGTAGGGGGTATTGGCTTCCAGGAAACCCCTTCCTGTGTCTGTCTCTTTGCTTCTGGCCACCTCTAGGTGAGCGACTCCCTCTGTTGTGTGTACTCACTGTGGTGAACTGCTTTGCACAGATCCAATGNCCAAGTGACCATAGACAGAACTTCTGCTATCAGAATAAACTTTTTCTTATAAGTTGACTTTTTTGGGTATTTTGTCCCTGTATAGAAAGCGGGCTAAGAAACTAGGAAACCATATGGACACCCACACTTAAGAGTCTTCTANCATCTTTGTATGGGCTTATCCGTTGAAAGTGCTCCAGAACATGATTTCCCCACACCCTGGGCTAACACGTTAAGTAGGCTGAGCAAGCTTTGGTNGGCTCAGAAAGGCCTTGGAAAATATATGGAGGGGCTGAGTGTGAGAAGTCAGCTAGAAGGCTAGGAGAGACCTAGGGATTGCAGAAGTCTAACACTACACATTGACTAGTTCTCAGCCCTCCGGCTTCCTCAGGAGCTCCTTGTCAAGCATAAACCAGTCTAGTGGCCATTGTCACAGCAGAAACCAGTACCCATTGTAGTTCAAGAGATCTTGGATAAAAGGACAGTGCTTGGGGGAAATATTGTGGTGGTGTTCGGGTGGTGATTCAAGAACTCAGGAGCCTGGGGTAGCAAGAGGGTTGCTCAAGTTCAGGGCAACATGGCAAGACCCTGTGCCCAATACCAAGGCTGGGTGATGTAGCTCAGTGCTAGAGCACTTGCCTCCTATAGGCGAGAATCTAAGTTCTGTTCCCAGCCCACCACCCTAGAAAAAGAAAGAAAAGAAAAACTTTGTTATTTGTACAGCTATAATAGTTTCAACTATTTTAAAGAGAGATCTCAGTAAGACTTTGATTACGTAGTACACATCTGTTATATAGCGCTCCACGTAACGTCATGAACTTGGCAGACTATGTCCCATTCTAAGACTTTAAGCTACAGATAGGCTTGAGGAAGTAACTCTGATGTGTGAGACCAGAAGATGCTTGCAGAATAAAGACAAGAAACAACCTGGGTGTCCCCAAGCTGGGAACTCAAGGGAGCTTAGTGGAAAACGACAAGCCATTTAAAGAGAATGAACAGCCATGGGAATTTATCTCAAAAAGACATGTTGTTGGATTTAAAAGAAAGCAAAAAAAACTGGCTGCAGGCAGCATGTGCCACTAGCCTGTTGTTGTTGTTGTTAAAGGACAATACCTTGTGTGTGTGCATCTGTTTGTATATGCATAGGTGATGTCTCTACAGACAGGTAAATGGAATGGAGACCACAAAGATGAGGCTGGTGAGGAAGTGTTCTTGTTTAGTGTGTGTTTGCTGTTCCTCTTCTTCTGTGATGTTTGTTTGTTTGTTTGAGAATTACCTTTTACATATGTGATAGTGAACAATCTCAAGATTAAATGAATTACTAAAACTAATAAACAGTAATTCTGGGCAATTTTTTCCTCAGTGAGCTCTAACTAGAAGTCGGGCTCAAATGAGTTTTTCTCAGTTGATTAAGAACATACAGCAGGGCTGGGGAGATGGCTCCAGGGGTAAAATCCTTGCTGTTCTCACACTAGGGCTTCAGTTTGGATCCCTGGGACATCACTTGGTGCAATGTCAGTGTTATCCCGGCAGGAGAGGCTATGGATCCCGGGGCTTCCCAGGACAGCCAGTCGAGCCAAAGCCAGGAGCTCTGGGTTCAGCGAGAGAGTCTATCTCAAAAACTAAGGCAGAGATGTTTTGTTGATGCCCATGGGAGACCTGTGCCTTCCTAAACAGAACCAGAGGAGGAGTGGATTGAGGAGTTGGGGGAAGGGATAAGGAGGAGAGAAGGGAAGGTGAACTGCAGCGGAGATGTAAAATAAATACATTTATTAAAAAGCACAGCAGTAAGGCAGAGAACAATGTAGCAAGCTACCTAGGGTCAGCCCCTGGCCTCCACGGGTAGACACACCTGCAGCACAATCATGCTCACATGCAACACACTCAGAGAGAACTTGAGACAGGTTACAGGTTCACAGGGATGACCTGACATCATTGTGAAAAATGTGTCCTGTGTATGAGACCAGAAAGGATAAACTATGGAAATGCTGACTTTACCTCAGTGTAGTTGAGCTTGCAAGTACTTTTTACATGTCTTCTGGACTTAAATTTTTATGATAAACATGTATTGGTCTTATAATCAGAAAACATCAATAAGTTATTTTCATTTTTAACAAAGGGATGATTGTCTCACATGTTCTCATACTGAGTGCTTGACACTGAATCTGGAAGTCTCTGTCATGAGATCATTCCTGGAGCTTTAGACAAGATCACGTGTGTCAGGCCCACAGTTTAATATGACCCCAGAAGAGCAATAGACCCAGCAATAACACAATGCAATGGAACTATTTTGAGCTAGACAAGATGAAAGTATTAGATTTAAAAAAAATACTTGCATAGGGAATACTAGGAACACAGACTCCACTTACATACTTCAGACTAAGAAGTGTTTTAGTCTGTGTTCTGTGTTGGTTGGTCCTACCATCCCTCCAGAGCTCCTGTGGTCTCTGGGTACCTTTCCCATCTTTGCCATCTGGAGCTTTCCAGTCAGAATGACTCACCCAACATCAGAGTAGTTTCCTCCTGAAGTATCCAGGAATGAGTCACGCAGAGCAGCCACTGCTTCGGTGGAATTAGACTCAGGGCCATGCAGCTGAAGGATTGGTGAATGGGTGGTTCCAGGCAAATGGGGCTCAGGCAGTTGTCAGGAAGATTGTGGCACTAGGAAATGGAAGGGGACCAGAAAACAGTGTGGTTAGAGGATGACTTCGACCTGACGGGGACAAGTTTGAATAAAAAGCTAAGTCCAGTTCCTGGCTGCCAGTCTGCACTAGAGTATAGAGGTGCAGTGACCGTTTTGTAGTAAGATGACTTCAAGAATCAAGATGACTCATACCAATTATAATTATTATTTTTGCTCACTGATTTTGCATATACTATGTGGGAAGTTGCCAAGAGAAAAGTAGAGAAATTTACTTTTTAAAGAAATATATACTCTTACGAATGCTTTTAACATGTAGGCATGTTTTCAGTATGTGAAGGTTATTTTTGACACTATTTTTGGTCAAATTGTTTTTCATTTTTCTGAAAAATGTTAATTTTTCAAGCATGCCAGTCCATCTCCCAACTGTTACTTTTCTGTCACTGGAAAATGTGGTATTTTAAAAATACCACCCCTGTGTGAGTTAGCTCTCCTCGGGTTCCATCCCTTCGTAGTAATTACATTTTTTAAAAAAAGAAGGAAAGAAAAAGCATTTGGGCATTTGGGCATGAAGTGCACCAGAGTGTTTGTGGCAGTTGTCTGTGAATGGTGATAGCTGGTGTGGGCTTTTATGTCCCCTTCACCCTACTGCACTTGCCCTTTAAATTCTTGGAGCTTTCTAAAATGATTACAAAATGTTTTTATGAAGAAAAGGTAAATGTATTACCGGGAATAAGAGGTTGAAGAAGAAAGGTAAGATTCACTCGGTTCTGAATTCTAGGCTGTGGGTGTAATGATGATTTTGGCAGACAGGGCAGGGCTTTCCTAGAGGCCCCTAAATGCCTTGTGTAGCAATGAACAAGTTAAAGAGAGATCTCAGTAAGATAAAGCTTTTCAGACATCGTCAGACCTCATATCTCATAAGTTAGTTAAAAAGAGCTGTGAAATACTCACGAAGCACAAATATGACAAAAAATCACATGGACTAGTTTGGAGATTTACCAAGCTCACCCAAGGAAAGATGCCAATTTGAGGGTGGTTACTTATTTTTAACCTTACAAGTTTAACCTTCCAAGATGGATTAATTAAATTTACCTCAGGGTACTAGCTATCATAAAAGAACCGCATACTGTCTCCACTAACTTGGTGGTCAAAAATAGCATGTTCAGTGCCATCTGTCTGTGGTGTTCTTGCCCTGTTGGTCCCGTAAGTATCATTGACTCAGGTTTAATCAAAGGATGAGTGCAGATGGAGTAGTCACAGTAGTCACAGGAAGAGGCACAGTGAGCATTCAGATTTCTGTTGCATTTATTTAATTTTCTCCCCAAGAAGTCACTCAGAAAAACCATCTCAGTGGCTGCAGACCAGGCCCATTGACTTGCTTGTTAGACTTTTTGCACCCTCCTCCATCAGTGGCTGAAGGTCCTGATGCTCTAAAATAAATCAGATGTAAAAGGATCTGAGTATCATTGAATATTTAACAAACATTATGAGAAGTTTTTGAGGTGTGTGTACCACTGGCATGAAAAACAAGTTCATTTACTCATTCTACATGTATCTACATATATGTACTGTTAGGTACAGCAGGGAACCAAAACCCCTGTCTTCATGAGGTTTTTGCCTCAGAAGGGAACACAGAAAATAANTATCATATAAATATACATCTATGGCATGCTAATGTTGTCATCCATTTTTCTGTTACTATAACGAAGTACTTGAGAATGAGTAATTTACAGAGGATACAATTTATTTGACTCATGATTCTGGAGTCTGGAAATTTTAAAGCATGGTAGCAGCATCTGCAGGACATCNGGTGAGGGTAGCTTGTTGCCTCAGGACATGGCAAAGGGCATCTCATGCTGAGATGGCAGAATGTCTGTGTGTGTCTCTTCCAGTTCTTCTCTTATACAATACATCCTGATCACAGTTTCCCCTCCCTCCACTCCTCCCAGATTCTCCCAACCTCCCCTCTCCCCCAGATCCACTCCCCCTCCATTTCCCTTCAGAAAAGAGCAGGCTTCCAAGAGACAACAACAAAACATGACAAAACAATACAATAAGACAAGGCAAAAACCCTCATATTGAGGCTGGACAAGGCAACACAGTAGGAGGAAAAGCATCCCAAGAGCAGGCAAAAGAGTCAGAGACACACTCGTTCTCTTAGTCAGGAGTCTCACAAAAACACCAAGATAACAGATAACAGAGGACCTGGTGCAGACTCCTGCAGACCGAGTGTTTTCTGCCTCAGTGTCTGTGAGCCCATGTGAGCCCAGCTTAGTTGATTCAGTGGGCCATAGTCTCCCAGTGTCCTCCATCCCCTCTGACTCCCACAATCTTTCCTCTCCCTCTTCTGCTGGGTTCCTTTATCTCCGAGGGGAGGGACCCAATGGAGACTTCCAATTTAGATTCTCTGTCCACATAATGTCTGGCTGTGGATCTCTGTACACGCTCCCATCTGCTGCCAGACGAAGCCTCTTTGATGATGACTGGACAAGGCACAGATCTATGTGTATAGCAGAATATCATTAGGAATTATTTAATTTTTTTTGTGTGTGTGTCTGTCATGTTTGGTTCTACCCTAGGCCTCTGGGCTATCCAGTCTCTGGTTCCTACTGGCCATCCAGGCAGTGTAGGGCAAAGGCTCCCTCTTGAGTTAAACCACTCCCACAAGTTCTGCNCCTGTAGAGCACGGTGTACCCCTTTAATAATTAGCTAATTACAGATAGAGAATGCTGCCCAATATTTATTTCATTCAGTTTTCCTTATTACTAAGTTATAGATGGGATTTCTGTCTTATTAAACTTGGCTGAAGTTGGACTATTTTTCCCCCTTTAATCAGTTAAAGACTTGAATACTTATAGGGAAGAAAATTATCCAAACCTCATTCAGCTAACATTACGGGGCTCAGAAAACCAAAGGACTTAGATTCTAGGAGAAGACGAAGACACTTTTTAGAGTTTCTTTTAGAGAAGACAATGCCTTCATATGAAAGAAGAACTTGACCTCACACAGAATTCATTGCATTATCTCTACAGAGCTGTTGGGCAGCTCTAGTTTGGCATATAAAACTGTCAATCTGTGTACCCGGTGCTTTCCGAATGTACCTGAAGCAATTGAGTACATGTGTCTAGCCACTGCTGCCACAGAAGGGTTGATCTACCATCCCCCAAACCACTAATGGTGGCATTTTCTAGATGTTATAGCAAACTATGATATGTAAGACAACAGCACTGAGTCTTTACAGGGGGATTTCCCAAGTGTTTGTTGTCTACCTGTGGTAGGCTGTCAGAAGCCCTCTGTTTGGGCTGGGTGAATGTGCATCTTCTGAAATGAGGGATTTGCCTGTGCCTGGTTCATGGTACTCAGTGAGGAGTTGCTTTGTTTGTCAAGCTTAGAAAACTACCGAGAACCAGAACATTAAAACCCTGGATGAGAGGATATTAACCATGAGTACTGAAGGGCTTAGCTCAAGACACCTTCCAGCTAAGCGTATCCCTTCATACCTTCTTCCATAATCGATAGATTTCAAAATCACCCTGAAAATATTTTATTTGGGGACTGNAGGNATGTGGCTCAGTTGCTTGCCCAGTATACAAGAGGCTCAGCATCTGAGCTCCACTGCTGTATAACTTACACAGGCCAGGTGGTACACACCTGTGATCCCAGCTCTAGAGGGGTAGAAGCAGGAGCATCCGAATTTCTGAGTCATCAGCAGTGGTATTTGGAGTTAAGACCAGCCTGAGTTACATGAGAACTGATCTCAAAACTAAATTAAACATTTTGTGATGCTTATAGTAGCTGAAAAGCGAGTTCTTCACAGGCTTTTNAAGACTCGCTTAATGCATTGCTTGGTTAAGTGGTTTAAATGTGTTTTAGCCAGTAGAACAGAGCAGGCAAGTGGCTAGACTGGACCCTTCTTCAGCCAGCCACTCAAAGGCAGTTTGCTGGGATCCATGGGAGAGTGAGAGCAAGTTTCNATGGTGAAGTAGACAGTACTCTCTGCACTGGCCTGCTGGGGGCTGACGTCTCGCCTCTTAGCCTTGTGTCTGAATTATAATTTCCTCCTAGGTGATGCAAAATCCATAATTCCCAAGAGAGAGGAGAAACACATCTGTTTTCCTATGTGTGTGCTGGTGTGTGCATGTGCAAATGTCTCCAGTTCCTTCTAACACACTGGCCAAAATCTCTAAGAGAGCTTTGCTNTTTTAAATAGAATTTTCTGGGCCAGCAAGATGACTCAGTGGGTGAAGGTGCATACTGTGTGTGCCTGGNAATTTGAGTCTGATCCTTGGAACCTATGACGAGGAACCTACATAAAGTTGGAAGGAGAGAACTAAGTCCACAATTTGTCCTTTGACTACCACACACAAACAGTGGTGTGTGCATCATGCAAACACACACACACTAATAATAATAATAATAATAATAATAATAATAATAATAATAATAATAATAAAAACAAGAGTATATTAAATAGAATTTCCTGTTGGAGATACTTTAAATCTGAAAAAAAGGAAAAGAAAAGGAAGAGTTCTTGACTAAAAGGAGCAGATTCTACCAGGGATAGTGACCATCTTCAGAGCAGCACCAGCATATGCTAGAACTAAAAATGAAGAGAAGTGAGGCTAAGGAGGAGGGCATTCACTGTGACAAACCTATTGTTTTTGTATGGGTAAATGACAACCCAGATGTTGGTGTGTGTCCCGCATACTGAATGCATTTAAGTCATTTTGTCTGTTTGGAAATCAAGGTAAGATTGCCAGTATATTAGGACATCATCACCGGCCCAATCAGATAACCTCACTACCAGCTCTTCTTGGAGTCCTGGGCATCAGAAACACTGATTCAGGACAGACACACAGATTCAGGAGTCCTTTGATCAAGCGGAGAAACTGCTTAGAAAGGCAGAGAAAGTGTTGCCTGTTGGAGCCAGCGGCTGAGGTTCCTGAAATGGTGACTTCAGCTCTGTGCCTCAGGCTGAATCNATAACATTCTCTGAAGCCCGCCTGGGCAGCAGTTCCTCCATGATGTTGTATGGTTTTCATGCAGCGGCCAGGCTTATTAGCCTGACACCGCATCACTGGCTGGCTTTTATTTTCCTCTTCATAGTTGAGACCTAATTCATTCATTTCCTGTTCTGTCAGTGGGTGGGTCACCTCCAGATAGATAACTGAGCATCACTGGGATGACCATTCAGGAAGCCAGAAGTCTCCACCTGTCAGTTCCCATCCAGGACTCAGAACAGCCCTGGAACCTAATGCTTGCTCTGGGCCAGTGGCTGTAGGTCTCACTGGGCCAGCTGGTCTGAACAAGCTAGTCCGGCACACTNGGATGGTTTCCACCTCCTGTCCCACTGACATGTTTGAGTGGCTTCTGAACCAGCCATTCCCAGCCATGACTGTACCAAACACATCTAAACCAAAGGAACCAAATCTTTCCTCAGTGGAGCCCCATAATAATCTGCTGCTTCCCATAGTGGAATGGGAAAATGATGGTGTTTCCCATCTTAAGGAATCTCACAAAGAGCAGTCAGTGTCTTGAATTGCTTTTCAAACCTTAAGTAATGGTAACATGAACTTACTATGTGGGGGGAAAAAGAAAGAGGAAATGTTGCAAGTTTTGTGTGTGCAGGATTGTAGTTGGCATTTTCTTTGGACCCCCAACCAGCTCCCAAATAAAGACACGGAGACTTATTATTAATTATGAATGCTCAGCCTTAGATTAGCCTTGTCCCACTAGCTCTTTTAATTTAACCTGTTTCTATTTATCTACGTTTTGCCTCAGGGCTTTTTACCTTTCTTTCATTCTGTATGTCCTACTTTCCTGCTTCCTTCATGTCTGTCTGTCTGGCCCCTGGCATCTCTTTTCTGTCTCCCTTCAAGCCTAAATTCTTCCTCCTCCTTACTCTCCCTGCCCGGAAGTCCCACCTATACCTCCTCCCTTGCTATTGGCCATTCTGCTTTTTATTAGACCAGTCAGGTGCCTTAAACAGGCAAGCTAAATAAGCAACACATCTTTACATAGTTAAACAAATATTTTGCAACATAAACAAATGCAACACATCTTTGTTAAACTTTCTTTTTATTTATTCTTTGTGACTTTCACGTCACGCATCTCAGTCCCATTCATTTCCTGTCCCTGAGTATCTGCCCTTTGTCCTTGCAACCCCCTGCCCCAATAAAATTTAAGGGAAAAAATTTAAAAAAGGCGGGGAATCTCATCATGGAAGCTGTAGCGTGACATAGTGAGTCACACAGTAAACCCTTTTGTCCATGTATCTTTACTTGGAAGTGTTCATTGCAAAGAGTCATTGGTCTGGTTCAAGGCCTTTGATTTCTGCTACACTATCAATACTGGGCCCTAACTGGAACTCCTCTTGGTTATCCTGCTGTTGCCCTGTGTTGTGGAAATCCTTCAGTTTTGGTTCTGCAGGACTGGTCCCTTCATGTGCTCCTGCAGATCACAGATGGGGTGGATTTTGGGGTGGGCCAACCCAGTACCCTGGTTCTGGGCCTGGGTAGTTGCAGGGTTGGTCAGCCCACCAGCTCTCCCCTGTCTTCACCACCTGGGTGAGTTCTCCTGCATTGCCCTGGCAGGTTCACCCTTTGCTGTGATGAGCAAGGTGTGGGGCTGGTTCTCCTGCTTGCATGTCCTCCCACACCTACACCTTCAGGGCCAGCTCTACTGTGTTACACAGGCAAGGCATAAAGGCCACTCTCCTGAGTGCTGCATCACATGAGGGGTAGAGCTACCTCTCCTGATATTATAACCTCAGGGCCAGCTCTCCCACCTTCCTCAGGCAGAGATGGGGGGCGGTAGGGCAGGGAGATACATCTTTGCCCCACCCATGCTGCCACGTGACAGTGAGTAATGGGACAGCTCTCCCATGCTCACAACTTCAGGGCTGGCTCATCTACACCTCCACCAACAGGACTGGCTCTGTTGTGCTGCCCAAGTGAGGTGATGCAACATATCTTTGCATAGTTAAACAAATATTCCGCAACAGGTTGTATTTTATTTTGTCATTAACGGGGCTGTCAGATCTCTTGGTATCTGGTTTGTTTTTGGTAGAGCACTTCCTTGGACTTAGGAGACTGTGATGATATGCAGCCTCCATTCTTATTCAGACATTAGATAAGCGACAGATGACCCAGTATGCTGCCTTTGACATTCATTTTTCAATGGACTAGTGAGTCCCCTTTCTATACTCTCCCCTCTCCCCACCATGAATAGGTAGAATACTTGGATTAAAAAAGCAAAGCGGGAGTGGCTGGAGATGATGGGTCCCAGCAATTAGCTGAGCTTTTGAAAGCATGTGATTTGAAAAGGAAGTGACTATGGCATTTGGATTCTCCTACTCCAGAAATCAGCAGAGTTTTCTCAATTAAAACAACATAATTTCCACCCTATCCAGGGAGCATTAATTCTGGTATGTTGAGGAAAACTGACATCAAATTGATGACTTTCCTTGTTCTGATAGTCATTTGTTATGCCAGGGTGCTGGGGATAAAGGTAGTGACTTGAAAGGTATACAGGTTGACAGTGTCACCCCCAGTTCACATTAGAGTTTCATCTCAGGACAGGGACAGGGTCTTTTTACAGTATGCTTCTCCCCTTCTCTCTCTAACAGGAAACTGGTTTTGAGGATACCATTTGTCTTGGATGAGCTGGTCTCCTGGAATGTGGACAGGCTCCCATTCGTTAAAACAGATTCAAGACTAAGTGTTAGGGGATTGTCAAGCTAGAAGAACCTGACTGATGGCTTTAAAAGCTTACCTATTTGAATATCTGCAAATGAGGTTAGGACTCATTTGTAATATTAAACACCCGCAGGTACATACAGTGCTGTTAATAACAGCACATAAATACAAAAGGGCCTGTTAATAACAGCACATAAATACAAAAGGGCATTGGGTAAGGGAAAGATCTCAATCCTGAAAGGGCCAAATTCTTCACTGCCAGTGCAGTTTCCATAGAAGAATCTTGTTCATATGCTAAAATACTGTTGGTCTTTTATTTACTTCATGCAATAATCTCCATCTTATCCTTGGCTAGAAGTTGGACTAATGGCTAATAGTGCTTGGAATTACACCTGCACCTTCTTTACCACCCTGTGAAATTCCTTAGGAAAAGCTCAGTGAACTTCTTAATTTAAAAAAAAAAAATGAGAATCTGCCCATGCCCCTTGGCCCTGGTCACCAGGGCACCACTGTCATAGAAAGTGCATTGGGGACCCACCTGTCCACCTCCTGCTGGAATTTAAAAATGGTCACAGTGCCAGCTTTCTCAAACCCTGCAGCCTGTCAGACATTCCACGGAGGGCTTGTCCCGGGATTGAGTTTGCCCCATGGCATGTTTGGTGACTGGGGTCATTTTTGGTCATCTTAACTGCAGAGTAGGTGTGACTGGCGTCTTGTAGGTAAAAGTTGGGAATGACATCAAGCAGCCACTACCCAGGCATGGGGCACATACAATACAAGCTGCTCCAAGTTGAGGTAGCAAGGTTGAAAGTTGTTGGTCTGCCTGGACTACCACGGCAAGGGACTGTCTCAAATGAAAATATAAAAGGGATGAGGATGTAGCTCAGAGGCAGAGTGCTGGTTGTAGAAGCAATTCCCAGTATTGCCAAAGGTGGAGAGGTGCTTCAGTGGATAAGAGCATTTTTTGTGAAAGCAAGAGTACATGAGTTCAAATCTCCAGCGCCCATGAAAAAGTCAGGCATGGCCATGTGTGCCTGTAACCTCAGTATTGGGGGACAGACAGACAGATCTTAGGAGCTCATATATGATCTAAGTTGCAATAGTGCTGAGGTTGAGAGAATTTGCATTAAACTTGGCAAATGTACATACAGGGCCCATTGAAAACCAAAACTCATAACAAGACAGAGTATGCACTACTTAGGTGACACTGTTTTAATTGTGTATAAGCATGTGCTTCTGGAAAATTCTTAGGTTTCTAATCTATGGTTTGGTTATGTGATAGCTCTGCTCAAGAATGTGTGCTTTATGTAAAACAGCTGGCCTCAGCTTAGGTGGTAGAGCAATCGTCTAGCATGTAGGAATTTAATTTCTACCATGTATTTAATTTCTATCATGGCATAAACCAGGTATGTCAGCACATCTATGATCCCAGCACTTGTGAGATGAAAGCTGGAAAATCGGGTGTTCCAAGTTACCCTCAGCTAATGTGTCATGTTCAAGACCAGCCTGGGCTACATGAGACTGTCTAGGGTGGATGGGTGGATGGGTGGGTGGATGGATGAGTGGGTGGGTGGATGGATGGATGGATGGATGGATGGGTGGATGAGTGGGTGGGTGGGTGGATGGATGGATGGATAGGTGGATGGATGGATGGATAGGTGGATGGATGGATGGGTGGATGGGTGGATGAGTGGGTGGGTGGACAGATAATTAACCAGGCAGTTGTGATACTAGTTAGTGTAACAATGACCTAAATGGGACTAGCTACTTAGGACAGCATCTTGCTCATGAACTCGCAGTAAAATCTCAAGAAACAGAGAACTATGCTTGCCTCAGCAGGTGCCCTNCTCCCTGGAAACTACCTAGCTGAACACACTTCAAAGGGTTAAAGTGCTGAGCGTGGGAGTCACAGTGAAGATTTGGTGGTTATTAAAAACACCAAAATCATGGCTTAAATAAGGTGTAAATTAATTTCTCTGTGAGTTAGCACACAGAATAGAGAGCCCCAGGCCAGGGCGGTGGCTCCAGGGCACCCCGACAACCCTCATCGCTCCACTGTCCTTGATCGACCACTTCACTTCCCAGTGTGCTGCGGCTGCTCCAGCTCCCTTCAGCACCACAAAGCCTGAAACACAGAAAGGAAAAAGAAGGCAGTGAGGCCGTAACCTTCCTTTTAAGGGCATGACTTAGAGCAGGGCTTCTTAATCTTTCCCACTCACAGTACCTTTTGCCTGAGGGATTTTTACATGACCTCTAGTATATGAGTACATAATAAATCAAGTGTTAATTGATAATAAATAATCATGAAGAAATTTATCTTGAACAATTTACTGGTACACTTATAATGTTTCCATTTAAGGAGAAGAGCAATTGTGCAATCTAACGAGGAGAGGGTGTGCTTGTTTGTTTAATAGAACGAAATACCATGGTATACTAATTTCATAATTACATACTGAGGAATGACCCAAGGAAATAATAAAAATCTTTGTTTTGTGGAATTAATCCACTGTTTCTGTAAGAACAGCAAAGTTTGTACATAGGGGAAAAGCAAACAAACCCTGCCATTTGTCCAGAATGTGAGCCGAGGCGCTGCAGGTGGCATTCCTTGGCATTTCATGGTGTGACATCACTTTCAGTGGGAGGTGTGAATGGTGTCAGTTCAGAACCAAGGCTGTAGTGAAGTCACATGGTGNAGCATGGAGGGTTCACTGTAAGAAACATCTCAGATTCATCATTCAGTATGGGTTTGAATTTGAAGACATTTTTGTCTTGTGTGTCCAGAACCCTTTGACTGTTGCTGAATCTTTTGCAACCCTCGTCACTCAGTTACCCTACCCCATGTCAGCCATGACGAATTTAAGAAGCTTTGACCCAGACATGGCACATAACACTTCTGGCAGTCCAGTTGCCTGGAGCTTGGTCACTTGGCCACAACTGGCTCTTAGAGATGCTGACAAGCATGTCACAGCCATGGGCTCAGCTGGAAGTCAAGGGCTCCTTTACTGAAAAAGCAATGCCTGGGTGTCCAAGGGCCTCTAGCTTTACCTCAGGTGGAACAGCTTGTTTGGATTAATTCAAGGTCAGGAACTCAAAGCCTGATTAACAATTCCTGCTGGCCTCTGGCCAGGGTACAGTTCACAGGCTGTGACAGTGTCTACACTGGCTTGTTATTTCACTGTTAGGTTGACCTGAGCAGCAGAATCTGCCTGGAACCCCAAGTGTATACACTGCTACTGATGACACCACTGTGGGGTTGTAGGATTAGTGAGCTAGCAGTGCCTACCATAGCGAGCTGTACCAAGCACGAGCAATGTCATTGTAGGGTGATTTAGGCCCCTGGCTAGTGCATTTTCGCCTTAACTTACTAGACAAATGGATGCCTATAAATTTCACTTGGGTTTCTGAGTCTCAACTATCTGTTGTTGCTTTGAGTTAATTTTGTGTAGTAGCTGCTACTGCCATCCCAATCCCCAATAAACTACCTACACTAGAGATCTGATTTGAACTGAAGCTAATGCTGAATTGCACTGGGTGGGGAATTGTGCTGTTGGCTCCCAAACCTTTGACTGCCAGCTTCCTACCTCAGAACCACGTGGGTGGATACAAAGGAACACAATGCAAATGGTGACACTACAGCTGCTTTAACAGCTTCAAATGGCTGGCCACATATTTGTCTATTTCTGACCAAGTGCCAGGAATTTCTGGCCCAGGGATCCCAGGGATCCAACTCAGGTTGTCAAGCTTGACAAGTACAGTTACCCACTGACCCAGCTCACCAGTCAAGGTCATTCTCCCTTTACTCCTCAGTAAGGACATTTAAGAATTCTTAGGGGATAAAATGCAATTTTGGAGATGTACAAATGGTGATCACAGTCTCAGTTCTTACATGTGCTGTGGCTTGTATGAGAATGTCCCCCATAGGCTCAGATAGAACACTTGGCCTCCAGCTAGTGGCAATGCTTGGGGAGGTTTTGCTCTCTCTGTCCTGTGCCTATAATAAAGGGTGAGCTCTCAGCACCTGTTCCCACTGCCACACTTCCCACCATGATGGACTCTAACCCCCTGGAACCATAAACTCAAATAAACTGTCTTCTATAAGTTGCCTTGTTCNGGGTGTTTTTTTTACAGCAACAGAAGACTAGCATTTGGTATTTAAGACTTCAGCACCATATAGCAGACACCTACCCTGCAAGAGTCCTGCCTCCTCAGCTTTAAGAGCAACCTGACTAGGTTTAGATGGTCTTTAAAGTGGCAAACCCATATACATACCATGTCGAGGAAGCACTGTGCTGATGATATACGATGGTTTAACTCTTAAAACGTGTTCTTTTCTTACTTTTCACTACTGTGAACCTGCAAAACACACAAAGTAACTGGGGCAAGATATTTTCTATAGATATATTAGCATGCTGTGTTATGGATATGAGACTGTGGGGGCAGCCATACCTCCACAGTCCATAAACCTTGTCTTGGATTTTTTTCTCAAAAAGTTTCTCAAAGCAGGTCCAAAATTAACACAGTGTCCACTAACAACCTGAGAGAGGTTGTCAGAACTTCCCCCCAGTCAGGGTTAGGTCTCAAAATCTCAACCTACCTTCCCCAACAATTTCTCAATGTCTATTTGGTATTCATGACATAAAATTTAGTAAGATGACTATGAATCCATTTAACCTCAAAATCAGGAAGAACCATGTGACCTATTATAATGGTTCCTGGTACTTTTCTTTTTGTTCTATTTACTTATTTATTTATTTGGTTTTTCAATGGGGTTTCTCCTTGTAGCCCTGGCTGCTCTGGAAATTGCTCTGTAGACCAGGCTGGCCTTGAGCTCAGAGATTTGACTGCCTCTGCCAGCATTATTTTTCAACAAAAAGCTATTACAGACAAAGCCATTTAAAAATGAACATTATATAGACAGACTTGGTTCATAATCCTTGCTAGGCTTGCTCAAACTGTGAGCATTTTATGGCAGGATGAGAGTCCTAACAAGAATGCAATGCACATTCCATTTGTACCCTAGACTCTTTTGTCTTCTTAAGCCTTACACATATTACAGACTTCACAGTTTCACTTCCTCCAAGCAGAAGAAAAACCCATCCTTATGTCTTTCTTTTGGAGCTAATGATCCAGGAGAAACTCAGGTATTGAAGGAACAGGTGGGGTTAAGGACCAGCTACCTTACCCTGATGGAGGAGCACCAAGGAGAAGGTGAAAGCTTTCAGGGGGAGGCAGCTGTCAGTCATCTTAAAGTTCAAATTCACCATATCCCCAGTGTGAGGCTTCTCCGGGTGGCAGGTGAGCAGCTGTAACTCCTGAGGAAGTTTGTCTTCTGGTTGTTATGTAAGGGCAATAGCAGGAGGGCATGGACAGGTCAGCCGAGGCTTCTCTAAAACATTTCTACCTAAAGACACCGAGTTTAAGAGCAAGGTCTTTGCTTGCACCCTGCCGTGGTCTGCAGATTTTGTCCAATACAGAGTGGCTCAGATCCTCTTTGAATGGGATACAATTTGTTTGGGAAGAACCCTTGAAGACCCCTAATTTTTGCTTTGGGGTATTAAATTCTATTAGAGCTCCATCAATTAGCAGCTGTGGTCCTAGAATTAGGCAGCTTAAAAGCACAAGCTGGAATCAGTGCTTTAATACAGTGCCCCTGGAAATCATGCTTTAATACAGTGCCCGTGGCTTTGCCTCTGACTTGACAGGACCCCAGGGAAGACACCCCCAGTAGACACCCTGTGGTCCACTGTGGGGCTCCAGTTAGTATATATGAAATGGACATCATGCCTCCCCCACACAGGCCCTTAGGAGGGGCCTGTGTCACGTGCTTCGCAGTGCTTGGTACTTCATAGCTCATCGTGCTTTACTGGTGTCCCATTTTCTGCATGTGTGTTAAAGTAAATGGGGAAACAGATTTTCACAGTGAGAAACTGAGTCTGGGAATGACTAGACAAGATTCTTTCTCCAGCAGGAGTTGTTCACTGAGCCTTGTTTCCCTGGCTTTCTGTCTTCACGTCTGCATCCCAGCTTCCTGTACACCCTACCAGTGCTGCCTATGCATGCACAAGTGAAAAGATGCCTGTATAAATCCTGTTTGTTTGGGGAACACTCATTCTGAAGTTGGTCTCCACTGGAAAGAGCAGAGAGCTTCCTTTCAAGTTCATAATGGAATTAGAGAAATGAAGTCATTCTTTCCCCCAAGTAGCAAGTGGTTATACCTCTGTGTCCTCTTGTGTTTCTCTGTTGCAGTGATAAAACACTGACTAAAGCCAACGTGGGGAAGGAAAGGGTTAATTTCATATACCAACTCCCAGGTCACAGTTTATCACTGAGGCAAGTCAGTGCAGGACCTAAAAGCCAGAACCTGGCAGCAGAAACTCAAGAAAAGACCAGGGAAGGCTGCCAACCTGCTGGCTCCAGCTCCCTTTCTTACACTACCCAATGTCCCACAGACTTGCCGATAGGCCAGTTCCTCAGTTGACATCCCTCTTCCCAAATTGACGAATTGGCAATTCCAATTCAAATTAATGAAAAATAACTAACGTGAACACTGTGGAATTAAATGGTTGCATCCTTCCCAGTTTAAAGAATTTGGGGACACTTGTATTCTTTCAACAGGATCAATGCTGAGAACCAAAGGAGTGATCTGTGCATTCACTTTGGAGCTAAATGTTGCATCTGATAGGCCATTTTATCTCCAGTGCAGACATGAGCATTTAACTGTATGAGCCAGAATTGGTGACCCATTGTTTTGTTTAACTCTACTGTCTAATGCATGCCAGGCAAACACTACACTGACCCATCTCTCCGGCCCTCTTTTTACCTTTTTCTTTGAGACTAGGTCACTAAATATTCTACATTGGCCTTGAACTCACTGTGTAGCCAAGGCAGATCTTGAACTTTGGGATCACCCTGCCTCAGCCTTCTTAGTAGCTGAGATTACAGACCTGTGCCACCAGGCCTAGCTAACCAACAGACTCTTTTCTGCGTATTTGTACATGATTTGTTAACCACTGGCCCTGAATTATACTCAAAGAGAAGGAAGTAGGAGCCTTATTAGAGACTCCATCAGTGAGATACCTACAGTAACTTTACAGATTCTCAGAGAATTTCAGGACCATTACCAGGGCTCCCACCTCCCTTTCTGTACGTCACCCAACACATGACTTAGCTCTTCCTCCTTCTGTCACTTAGGGCAAGAGATGGTGGCTTAGAAGGACCTGGTGCCTAAGGAATGGAGTCAATGCAAAGAGGGAGGAAGCAGCCCTGGTCACTCTCCATGGGCAGCTGACTGCAAGGTCACCAGCCTTTGGCAGCACAGGTGGCCAACAGACCGAGTCTGAGTCACGTCTCCTGCCTTTTTAGTTAAACCTGCACTTTGGAAAAAATCACCTCTGCAAACTGGCCATGTGACTCTTGGTTGCTGGCTTCTTCCAGAGCCAGGCCAGTGTTTGGGATCTGAAGTTACGCAGTGTTCTGTTCTGCTGTGGATGTTGCTGATTCCTTTAACAGCTCCATGGATTGGAGGTTGGGCAGATAGCTCAGTTGGTCAAGTACCTGCTGTGCCAGTGTGAGGATCTGAATTCAGATTCCCAGAACAGACAGAGCTTGTGAGTCAAGCCAGTCCACAGACTCTGGGGAGGGGGGAATATAAGCAAAATACATAGAATGAAATACTCAAATAATTAATAGGCATAGTATTTAAAAATAAGTTGCAGTGTGATTAAGGAAGACACATGACTTTGACCTCTGTTCTGCACCCACATGCACATTCACTCACATGCACACACACATGCACACCCACACACATGCACACACATGCACACTCACATGCACACACATGCACACTCACACACATGCACACACACGCACACACACAT
>LZPO01027459.1:301151-325507 GCA_001675575.1 Neotoma lepida | reverse complement strand
GGGGGCGGAGCCTAGAGAAGAGCCGTTAAGAATGAGGAGCCGTTAGAAAGAAAGTCAGTCCGTGCCGGAGCTCTTGGTTCCTGCATCACNGANNNTNGAGGGTGNACTAAGCAGAGTTCTCCAGAGAACACCGCTGGACAGCACCTCATCTCTCCTGGACCCTGTGACCTACCCCTTTACTTACTGTAAGTTGCCCTAAATCCCTAAATAAACCTTTAGTTAACTACGTGGAGTTGCCTTAATAATTTCCCCCCAATATGGCCTCAGACTTTGGGCATCCAAATGGCTTTCAATGGTAACAGGAGCCTTGACATCAACACAGGCCTTGGCTGCAGTAGGGCCACAGACACAGACATACCCCTCAGCTGCAGCTTTGGCCTGGAGGCCACTATGAANGCATGCCTTGAATCTGTGTCTTTACATTGATCTACATGTCTGTTTTTGTGCCAGTATCATGCTGTTTTTATTACTATAGCTCTGTAATATAACTTGAAATCAGGTATGGTGATACCTCCAGCAACATTTTGTTTTACTTGGGATTGCTTTGACTGTCCAGGGTTACTTGTAATTCCATATGAATATTGTTGTTTCTATTTCTGAGGAAAATCACTGGAATTTTGAACAGTATTACAATGAATCTATAGACTGCTTCTGGTCAGAGAGCACTTTTCACAAAATTCTTTCAATCCATTTGAGGTCTTTCCATTATCTTATGTTGTCCTCAAATTTCTTTTCCTGGTTGTTGTTGTTGTTCAGCGTTGCGTTATAGAGGTCTCTCACATCCCTGACTGGGTTTGTTCCATGTATCAAACCACTTTGGCACCTGTGGAATAAGTCTAACTTGATCATAATGATCTTCGTTGTTATGTGTTAATTCGATTTGGAAGTATTTTGTTGAGAAACTTTGCATCTATATTCAACAGCAAGATTGGCTTATAATATAATTTTTATATGATTTTCCTATTGTCTTTATCCAGCTTCATGAGAAGAGACTGGTAACATTCCTTCCTTTTCTGTCTCATGGAGAAATCTGAGAAACCCTGGTGTTAGCTCTTCAAAGGTCTGGTAAAATTCACCAGTGAATCCATCTAGGTGAGGACTTTTTTAGTAGGGAGAGTGAGTTACTGATTCAGTCACTGCTTGTTGTACTTTAAATTATCTCAGTTTGGTTTAATTTTGGTAGGTCATATACATTTAGAAATTCATAGACTTCTTTCAGATTTTTCCAATTTAGTGGACTGTTTTCAAGGTAAAGCTAATGATATTTTGAACTAAATTGGTATCAGTTTTGAACAGCTTTTCAATTCTNATTTTTGTAACTTGGGTCTTTTTCTTTTGGTTTGGCTAAACGTTTGTCAAGATTTATGTTTCCAAAGAACCAATTGTTTAATTGATTCTTATTTTTATTTTCCCTTTCATTAATTTCTGCACTAATCTTAATGATTTCTGTGTACTGATTTGAGGTTTGGCTTATTCTTTTTCCAGACCTCTAACATATATCATTTATTTGAGACCGAATTTCCTAATGTAAGCACTTGGAATTATAAATTTATCTTCTGGGAGTACTTTCAGTGGATCCCACAGGTTTGAGGATATATGTTTCCATTTTCAGATTCTACGAATTCTTTCTTTCTTGGTTTCTCTAAGGATTCATTCACTATTAAAAGTGCATTGTTTCATCTCCATGAGTTTGTACTTTTTTTAGGGTTTCTCTTGGTATTTATTTACAGTCTTATTACATTTAATTAGATAAGATACAAAGAATTATTTCCATTTTCCTGTATTTGTTGACACTTGCCTTGTGTCCTAATATGTGGTCTATTTTGGAGAAAGTTCCATGGGCTGCTATAAATATGTTTGGATGGAGTGTCCTGTAGATGACTGCTGTCTATTTGAACTATGGTGTCACTTAGTTATTAGCATATATATTTTGTTGTATTTTGTTGTTGGGAAGCCCTGTCAGTTGGTGGAGTGCCAGAATCACTCACTACTACTGTAACAAGGTTAATCTCTGGCTATATGTCTAATTGCATGTGTTTTATGTCTATACAGTATTCTCTATATGTATGTATGTCTCTATATATGTGCATATATGTATCTCTATACAGATTTTAGTTAACAGGGTTAAAAGTGGGAGAGAGTAAGATGAAGGAGTATACTGATTAAGTATTGAGGTGGATAAAACTACTAAAGGGTAAAAGTTGGGGCACTATTGAGGCCCATAGATTTTAGAGATTGTTAAAGCTACGGAAGGCTTTAATTAGGAAAGGAAAAAGAAACAGGGATGAGAAAAAAAAGCAAAGGTGTAAGAAAGGTTTTATATGACATGTGATTGAGAAGTTGAACTAGGTGTAGAAAAAAACAACCCAAGACCTAACTGAGCAATACACAAAAACAGAGAGAGCCATCATGAGACAATATGCCAGAGTGGAATTAAGTAAAAGAACAAAACTCTAATGAAGTGACCTACTTGCCCAGCTGGGCTGAGAGGTGAAGCCCTCAGATCCCTCTGGCATGACCTGGGATTAATCCCCACCACCGAAGCGGGGGAGAGAGGAGACAGAAAAATGTTAATGGTAGTTCACAATTTTGTTCTGTGGTGCTGGGGATCAGGGCCAGGGCCCTGCACACAGTAGGCAGACAGCATTTCTGCACTGCATCCTCAGCTCTACAATATGGACTTATAAAGACTAGTCACATGCACCTCTAAGAAATCGTGAGAATAAAATGATCTGATGATTCTGCACCTCTCTCCAACGCTAAAGGATGCTTTGTATGAAGAACATGGAGACCATCTGACATCACAAAGTTAGGGACTTGGGCTACTTCAGCCCATAGGATCCTTTGGGTGACAGGGCACCAAAATGACCAAAATGACAGGGGTTGGAGGCTCCTGGGATTTAGTCTGAAAATGATCTCCAAAACTACATTGAGTGTTCGATCTCCAAAACTAACANGCCTCTGCCTTGTGATTCTTACAAGGTTAAGATGAGCACTGTAGGCTAGAGGGGTAGCTCAGCAGACAAAAGGTTCCTGCTGGCAAGTCTGAAGACTCCAAGTCAGCCCTGGGACTGACCTGAACATTGTTCTGTGACCTCCACACATGCACACACATAATAATCACAAGACCAGTGTTGTACAGCCAGGATTTCCATTCTCCTCTCCATCCGAAGTGCTCATCCTTGCACCCCCCCACTCCCCACCTCCCCCCTGAAGCCACAGAACACAAGACAAAGGTCCATATGAAGTGGCCGGCTCCAGTCAGGCCTCAGCCAGAGCCTGCTCAGCCGAACTGTAGGTTGAGACCAAGCTTTAACGCAGAGAGTGATTTTCCCCCAGCGACAGGAGGTTCCCATCAGGTCTGCCACATAAGCAGTTTCTGGAAACACAGAGAGTAGTAAAGGAGGAAGCAGATACAAGAGTTTTTTTATTCAAATTAATTTAAATATTGTGAGAACCTGACTTGACATGTGTAATTGTTTAAATTATATCTAAAGATGAATCACATGCAAAACCTAATACTTTTCTCTAGTTACAGCACCTCCCCCCATAAAGGCAATATTACTGACACGTTTATTTCCCTCCTGCAATGGTTAACCCAGGGAACCCTGGGGCTGCAGGTTGTAAATTCCCATTATTTCTAGCCTTAGCTCCACAAAGTTCTCAGTGAGATGCTGGCCAGGGCCTGGAAAGAGAATGCTATCCAGGCCCTACTGGTCTGAGGCCCAGTGGACAGATAGGTTCTTATCCTCCACGCTGGCCACCATGTCTTCAATGGCTCTCCAGTCAAGTTTGCTGAGGATGCTGCCAGTGCTCTCAGACACACTGTCCATGCCACCCACGAAAAAAGAGGGCTCAGGTTCTTCCTCTTCGGTTGATGACATGTCCTGTGGAATTGAAAGACGGTTGTGATCCGTTATAGAGGTAAAGGGACGTAGGAATCTGAGTGGGGGTGGCCCACCAAGTCTGCACTGACAAGGCACTGACACAGATGTAGGCCTCAGATCTGACGAACAGTCAAGATGGGTTCTGATACTGGCAGTACAGTAATCTGTTCTTTTACACTGTTTTTTAATTAAGAAGAAAAGGAGAATTCTGATAGCTAAATGTGGAGGATAGAGTTGAAACCCTAGTTGCTGGGCAAAGGGGGCATGTCTACAATTGTAGCACTCCAGAAGTGGAGGATCAAGAGTTCAAGGACAGCTTCAACTTCACACCAAGTTTGAACCAAGTCTGGACTTCTCAGAGGGAGCTGGTGGGTGGTACACCAGGGCTAGTGAGATGGCTCAGTGGTTAAGAGTGCTTGCTGCTCAAGTATGAGGACCTGTGTTTAGATCTCAGGACCCATGGAGAAAAACTGCACGTGGCTGCTTGCACTTTTAACCTCAGCAGAGAGAGGATGATCAAGGGTATTTGCTAGCCTGCCAATACAGCAGAGAAAGTGTCTGAAGGGAATGGGGTAGTGGCCTGTGCAAGTACACCACATATGCACACACACTCACACAAAAACAAACTCAGATACACACACAAACACACACATACAGCAATGAAGAAACAAAATCCAACATAGGAGAAAAATTAAAAGACTCCCTGAAACGGTGATGAAATCAGAGGTAACAGATATATAGAAGATCCACAGAAGAAAGCAACAGAGGGACCAAGATATTTACTTTGGGAGAGGGAGGAAGGCACTAGAAAATGTTGGAAATTTATCATTGAGTTCAAAGAAAACGAAAAACAAAACAACAACAACGACAAAAAAACCCCAAACCAATAGAAGAAGGTACAGGAGATCCTATATCAAACCAAACATACATACACACAAAGAAAGAAAAATGAGACAGACAATTTCAAAATGGCCAAAGTAATCATGATACTCAAATCCTACAAAAAAGAAGGAAGACTGAAGAACTCTGAGTAGCACTTACCTGTAGAAGGGCCCTGGGCCTGTCATGAAGAATCCTGTGGATTTCTGAAGGCACAGTCCAGGGACTCACTACTGTCTCTTCTCTCTCATACTCTGTGCACACCTCCTTCATTGGAGGAGCCACCCTGACAGCCCCATGGCTGTTCGTATGCTGCAGGCTCTGACAGGGAGTATTAGAACCTTTAAAGGGAGAACAAAACAGACACAGGAACTGATCAATTCATCCACTCATTCATGTATTTACTGTGACCTTACTGTTAAGGCCAAGGCAGGCTCTGTTAGCGAATATTCAAGCCACAAGGTCTGGAGATGGCTAACTGCAGACTTGTAACAATATAGGACATGGACACCAAATTCTTACCACCTCTTTTGATTTGAAAGTAATGGTGATTTCATCTCTAGAGTAAGAATGCCTAGTGAGATGCCAGGCGGTGGTGGCGCACNCCTTTAATCCCAGCACTTGGGAGGCAGAGGCAGGCGGATCTTGTGAGTTCGAGGCCAGCCTGGGCTACCAAGTGAGTTCCAGGAAAGGCGCAAAGCTACACAGAGAAACCCTGTCTCGAAAAACCAAAAAAAAAAGAAAAGAAAAAAAAAAAAAGAATGCCTAGTGAGGAGACCCTGTCTCAAAACAACAGAAGAAAAAAAAAGAAGGAAGGAATGAAGGCACCCAGTGGAGAGTCAACATCACAACCATAACGTTGCTTCCAAGACAGAAACAAAGGAAGGTCGGAGGCCAAGCCATTCCTTCAAGTGCTCAGGAGACAGTCAGAGCTTAGCATTGGCTACTGTAAACACCAACCAATCCCATGCCCACCTCTGCTACAATTAACTCTTATCTAGACATAAAATGTCTTGTTTGATGAAATAAACATAACTATTGACATCTAGAAAGATGATATAAATGGTGTCTCTACTGACTTGAGATGTCAGCTGTCTTTGACCTGATGACCCTGTAGTTTCCTTCTCTTTGGATCATGACATTTTCTTGGACTTATTTGGCCTATTGTCACAAGCCATGACATAAATATAACAAATGACAATTAATAATTCAGGTGTCAATGCACCAGATGAATAACTAATGGGGAGCCCTAGTAGGCAAAGACTGTGGGGTTACTGGCTACTAGGGATACTGGTTGCTTCCATCTGTACCACAATTCCTCCCTAAAAAGAACAGCTGTGGGGTTCTTTCCACAGCCCATTGGTAGTTTGTTTTGTACTTTTGGGGCACATATATCTGTGGATGGTCAGAAAGATGATTTCCTCTTAAACTGTGTAATTTTGATGAATAGAAATAATACTGGGATATTTTTCCTAGCTCAGACTGACATGGGAAAATAACAATATTCTCGGTTACAAAGACAGCTTTTTACACAATTAGTTGATTTTAGACCTCAGAACAAATTCAAAGCAGACTAGTTGTCCTTGCAAATGAATGCACAAGGACAGATTCCCAGGTGTCTGTCTGTTTAATCAAGGTCAAGAATGAAGCAACTTCAATAGACATAACTCCCTGCAGCAACTGACTTTCTGCATGAACTCAAGGTTCAGCCAACTAACTGTTTATTGTTTAGGTCCTGAATTTCAGTGTCACTCTCTGTTGGGAAATGCTGGGTGCTCAGCCTATGTGCTTCAAGAAATGTTTATTCAAAAAATGTTATGTGACCCTCAAAATGTAATTCATGTATTGTCCAGAGTTTGTTCTGTGAGTAGTGAGTGAGTGAGTGAGGTGAGTGATGTAGAAAAGAGATGTAGCTGCTGAGGAGAGATGTGTGCTGTAGAGAGAGCTGAATAGACAGAGCTTTGTGGAAAGAGATGTAGGTATGTGGAGACAGAGAAAGAGATATGTAGGAGTGTGAAGACAGTGATTTTCAGAGAAGATGTTTTTAAGATGAAGTTCTCTTCTTCCTCATTTACACAGGTTCCAGAGATTGAACTTAAGTCACTGGGCTTGGAAGGAGCCACTTTTACCTGCTGAGCCATCTTGCCAGCAGATGGTTTTAAAAATAATTTATTAACGTGTCTATTTATTGAGAGACAGGCTCTCAGTATGGTGCCTAGGCTGGTCTTGAACTCTTGGGCTCAAGTGATCCTGTTGCCATAAATTCCCAAGTAGGTGAGACTTCCATGTGTGCTTCACCAGGAGAGCTTTACTGTTTACTTATTTGTATGTTTGAAGCAGGGTCTCAAGTAGTCCAGCCTGGCCTGAGCACACTATGTAATCAAGGATGGCCTTAAACTCTTGATCCTTCCATGTTTCTATCTCCAAGTGCTGGGCCTCTGAGGGTATGCCTCCACACCAGGTGTGAGAGTTAGGTTTCAACAATAGACCTGAAGGTCTAAAGTAGGGAGCAGAGTAAGAGGATTCCAAAACCTAGACCGTTTGAAACAAAGTCAATGGCCTGGCATTTGGTAGTAGTATCTGATAGGGTGTGTGTGAGTGTGTGCATGTGTGTGTGTGTGTGTGTATGTATACACATATATGTGCATGTGTGTATGTATAATATATTGTTAATATTGTTAAACAAAAATTAAAAATCTGTTTACATATTTTTAGGCAAAAAAAAAAAAAAAGAAGTTCAACAGCCATGTTGAACTTACTTAGCTAGTTATTCAAGTACTTCATTTGTTCCACGTAAGGGGCAATACAAAGATGAGGAAGAAAGTGCTGGAACAGTCAGAGTTAGTTGTAGACTTTTCATGGTCTATATTAGACTAACTACAGCCTCTTCATAGCAACTGTGCAAGTATTAACTTCCATTCATATTGAGGATATAAATTTAAAACTGAACATATATGAGAATACTAAAGGATTATGATTAGGGCTGCCTAAGCCACATCTATAATGCTAGCTATTTAGAAGGCTGATGTAGAAGACCGACTTTAAGGCCACTCTGGGCTACACAGCTAGACCCAATCTTAAAAGGATAAGGATGTCTTCAAAGACACTCCAGGTGTAAGGGAGGATTTCAACTAAGGGACAGAGTACAAAAAGCCTGTTACATGGATGGGAAACCAGCTGTTAAAAAAGCAAGGAAGTTGTGGAAGGTGGTCTGGGGCTGTGGAGAGGGTTGGAAGTCTCTGTATGGAAGTGTGAGCTACTGCAGGAGCCATGTGAAACAGACCAAATCATACCAGGGATGACAGCCAGTGAAGGCTTACAATGGCACAAATATAAAAAGATAGCATTTCCATGGACTCCAAGGCTTCTTCCTCAGACATCAAGAAGCCACGAGGCAGGAATGGTGGCTCAGGCTAGTAATCTTAGCATCTGGGACAGAAAAGTAGGAGAACTACCATTTCAAAGCAATAGAACAAAATCCTGAAATAGCTAAATGTTTCTCAATACATGCTCTCTGTTGGAATTGGAGTTTCTTTTTACTAATAAAATAACTTTGGAGATTCCAAGAACACGGTCAAATCACAAAAGACAAGGGGGCATCAAGTCTTACCTCGCTGCCGAGATGAGCCTTGGGGCTGCCCCAAGGGTTTCTTCTTTTGTAGATGACTCGGTCTGGAAATACACCTGCCTCCTCCAGGCCGATTTATTAGGAAAGTCTGCCCATGTGGGTTCTCTCTAAAGTAGAAATCACATGATTATTAAAAACTTTATTAAAAACTCCAAATAATAACTCAACACTGCTTATGGTGTGCTGCGGTGTTACCTCAGACATAAAATACATTATTCTTTGAAAATTTTGAATTTTAACAAGTAAAATTTTAGTAATATCTACTCATTTCAAATTCTCTATATATGTGGCAGCTTATTTATGTACTTCATCTTCTTTTTTATTGAAGAAAATTCTTGGGTGCCTTTGATAGTCTGGATAAGAATTATATAAATCACTAACATATCTGTATGTTTGTTGGCCACATGTAAGAAAACTTACACCTGGGGCGTTAGCAGCATTCTCCACTTTACCTATTGAATTCATATCTAAAACCACTGCAGGTGGTTAATTTATGGAGAGCTCTGCAGTAGGTGCTGCTGGATGGGAGAGAGACAGAAAGAGATGTGCAGATGGTGAGGAGGCTGCTCCTGCCTGAATGAAAACTGCAGGTGCGGGGAGNAGAGGAATTAAGAGGCAAATTCCAGAAGCAACTCTTGATGAAACTAAAGGAGAAGAAAAGATACCAACACCCTATCTCAGGTGCTTTGTCGTATCTTATTTAGACATTTAACACAATATTTGCCTTTTCATTGGTTATTCTATAAATTTATAAGAGCGCATAATTATGGCGCTAATTTTTTCTTTATTATAACTCGTGGTAGCATGGATGAAGATACACTGAACTTAGGACACAAAAGGGCTACACCTGGGGGATGTGGTTCAGTGGGTAGAGTGAGTGTCTACCATGCATAAGGCTCTGGTTTAACCCAACACTGCATAAGCAGGATGTGTAGTGCATTCCTGTAATCTTAGACGTCATCAGGAGGTAGAGGCTGGAGGATCAGACCTTCAAAGTCATCACTTACTACACAGCACATTCAAGGCCAACCTGGAATACAGCAGACCCTGCCTGAAAACAAACAAACCTCAGTGCTATATTTTTATGGACCCTGAGATTATTTTGCCAGGTGACAGGCCAAACTTGTCTTACCTCCGTGGAGAGGAGCAATGTTGCCGTCTGGTGGGGGATCCTTTAGGTAAGGGTTTGTCTGCAGGTGCTGCTAGCGGTACTGAGTCAGACAGCAGTTCATTCATCAGAGCGTATGCTTGTGAGATTCGCTGACTGTAGTGGTTAGACAGCAGCAATCTGTGGATGGAAAACAAATGTCATTTCCTGCTCATTTCTAGAGGGAGCACATGCTTTACAAACCCTTCTGCCTTACTCTCAAAATCACTGGAGAGCATAGTGTATTACTATGTCCTTGTAGAGGCAGGGCACTACTGTAGCACATACTTTATAATCTCTGTATTTGGGAGACTGGGGCAGGAAGATGGCTACTTTGAGGCCAACCTAGGCCCACATTGACATCCCGGCTTAAAGAACCAACATGATGATGATAAACAAAATAAAGGTGCTTATACTTTTGGCTTTTGAGGTATTTCAGACACATACAGATGAATCCAGGTTGGGTATGGGAGGGCAGCAGAAATAAGTGTTAGGAAAAACTGAATGGCACAAGTAATATTTGAAAGCAAATTCCTAAGCAGCTTTTCTTTTCTTAAAATGGTATCTCCCATAACATTCTGTTTCCTGACAGGAAACTATTATGAATTCCCAAGGCACAATAAGCTAGAGAGCATGTTGAGGGTACAGCTTCCAGACTTACCTATCCTTCTCATGCTTCATCTTTTGTCTTTGCCTGAGCTGCCTTGAAGTCATATAAAACTGCACAGGAAATGTCCAGTTAGTTCATTATTGTTCAGTCCAAGCAAAGCACTAGACATTCTTCTGGCATTTACAAAGGTGCAAAACACTGTCATATTTGAGAAAGCTTTCTCTCTTAGTGTAAAATATAATCTTAGATTGAAACACCATGAACTTAGCACTTAGGTGGCTGAGGTAAGATCATGAGTTTCATGTTAGCCTGGACTAAAGGAAAGACCTTGCCTCCAAAAACCTAGTGCCATGAGTTCTTCAGGACTTAGTTTTCAAACTTCATGCATTAAGACCAGCGAGATGGCAAGAGCAAGGAAAGGCACCTCCTGCCAAATCTGAAGACCCAAGCTTGACTCCTGGGATCCTAGGATGGAAAGAGAAAACTGACTCCCAAAAGTGGTTCTTATACCTTCACAGCTAGTTTACTTTAAATTTAGATAAATCTATGTTTGGTTTTTATATTTGACTGACAGTGAAGGTAATGTTAGAGCCCATCCTTTAGTGGAAGAGAGAACACACACACATGTACACACACATCCCTATACATGTCAAGATTCTGGTTATATACTTCAATAGACTTGAAAGTTCCAGCTGTGCCTGCAAAGTTCATTAAGAAAGTGTTAGTAGGTTGGAGATGGCTCAGTGATTAAGAGCATTGGCTGGACTTCCAGAAAATCCAGGTATGGCTGTTCCCAGCACCCACATGGCAGCTTTCAACCATCAATAACTCTAGTTCTAGAGGACCTGAAGCCCTCTTCTGGCCTCAGTGGGCACCAGGTATGCACATGATGCAGACATACATGCAGACAAAGTGGTCACACACGTAAACAATAATTTAAAGAAGAAAGTGTTACATTAACAGCAGCAGATTTTGACCCTGGGTCAGGTACATAAAGCACATACTTTGTTTATTCATTTCTAAGTATCTGTGTGTGGATATGTGCACATCACGGCATGTGTATAGAGGTCAGAAGACACCTTGTGGGGAATCAGTTCTCTCTGTCCACCATGTAGATTCTTGGGACCAAATTCAAGGTGTCAGCAAATACTTTTGTCATGTTGCTGATCCAAATTACAAATTTTAGATGAGAGTTTCACCTACTTTTGCACCATGTAGTTTAAACATGACAACCTTATCTTAAAAGTTCACTTATACAATTTACTTTGATGCTTTTATAATGATCCTTTTAAAATACTATATTTTATGTGAAATTACAAAGGAATAGATTATACATGTTAATACTCTAAATTTAACACTAAAAATGGACTATACTCTAAATCCACATGTTGCTTTCATAGTGATATGATTATCAAAGCAATATTATTTTGTTTCATCTTCAAAGCTCTAATTTGTTTTGGTGAAGTATTAGGGGTTGAGCCTACTCATCCTTGAAATAAAAAATTCTCTTGGATCTAGCCACGAGCACTATCAAGTACTCTAGGCGCTGTAAACTAACACTGTCAAAAGGGCAGCAGAACTGGCCCCCACCCCACTGTTATTCTAATTTTAGAAAATTCTTTGTAGAGCTGGAGGTAGTGGGTGTACTAAAAGTACACACTTTTAGTCCCAATACTTGGGAGACAGAGACAGGTGGATCTCTGTGAGTTTGAGCCCGCCTGGTCTAAATACAGAGTTCTAGGCCATTTAGGGACCATGACTCAAAAAAACATTCTTTGTAGATAACTTACATATATAAAATCAAGTTTAAAAAACATATTATGTATATTTGTTTGTGTGAATGGGCACATGGGAGTGTAGGTGCCCGAGAAGTTCAGAAGAGGGTGTTGGGTCTCCTGGAGCTGTTTTACAAGGAACTGTGATCTGCCTGATATGAGGGTTGACAAACAAACTTGAGTTCTCTGCAAGAGCAGTACCTACATTAATCACCAAGCCATTTTTCCAGCCCCCAAAACTTAGTTTTAAAAATGTCTTTAACATGAACATGACTGGTTCAGCTATCAATGAGTCTCACTGAAAATGAAAGAGACAATTTCCACTAGCCACCCAGTCAACCTCCTTGTTTGTTTAAAGTGACAGAGCCTTAATTAGTCTGATAGAGAAAAAGATATTTAAATTCATTAAATAGAATTCATTAAATAGTTTGCACAATAGCCTAATATACTTTGTTCAGGTAACTGATTAATATTTGCTCAATAAAAAAGGCATCCAAATTACATTAATCTTTTTCTTGACTATCTGTCAGGGAAAACCTGTACACATCCAGTGAGAACTCCTTACTGCAGACTTACTGGACTGTTTCTGGGGCAGAAAGGATTGCGTTCCTGGCCCCTCTTTTCTGCCAGCTGATTTAAGTACTCTGCCATTCTCTCTTTTCGCTTTCTTTTCATCCAGATTTTAATCTCTCTCCTCTCCTTTTCAGTTCTTTGGGGGCATCTACCAGAAGGACGCTGAAGCCTGGAAAATAAGCAAGGATCACTGGCTTTTTCATATGCTTTGCAGAAAAAAAACATCAAATCCTGTTGCTCTGGAAGGAGAACACTGTACCATTTTGAAGGGCGCCAAACACTCATGCTCTCTAGTCAGCCTTCTCTGATCTGCTCTCAGAAAGGTCATCAACAGTGGAGTATGGTGGCATCTGCCTTTAGAACCAGCATTTGGGAAGCAGAGGCTGGTGGATTTCTATAAGTTGAAGGCCAGCCTGGTTTACCTAATGAGTTCCAGGTCAGCCAAAGCTATGTAGTAAGACCTTGTCTCAAANAAAAGAAAGAAAGAAAAAAAAGGAAAAAGAAATGATGCGAGTACTCTTAACAAATATGCACCCTGGGGCCACACTGNGAACTCCAGGAGTCTGATCCATATNCCCACATCAGCACTGTGGTCTGATAACTGGTCCCCACCTTTTATTCCTCCCTCCCAGGCAGTTCTCAAATCAAACTCTTCTCCACCTAAATCCCATCTTGGCATCTGCTTTCCAGAGGACTCAAAATAAATGTACCAGTGACTTCTATCTTAAGTCACTGTTCTGTGGAGACACCCATTAGCCCTTGGAAATACAGATCGGATCTGGACCTGCTCAAGCTGCCTTAGTAAGCACCTGTCTCTTATACACATCTAGATGTGTATAAGAGACAGGGGTTTCTCTGTGTAGCTTTGCGCCTTTCCTGGAACTCACTCGGTAGCCCAGGCTGGCCTCAAACTAGCACCTGTCTCTTATACACATCTAGATGTGTATAAGAGACAGGGGTTTCTCTGTGTAGCTTTGCGCCTTTCCTGGAACTCACTCGGTAGCCCAGGCTGGCCTCAAACTCACAGAGATCTGCCTGCCTCTGCCTCCTGAGTGCTGGGATTAAAGGCGTGCGCCACCACCGCCCGGCTACAAATAAAATTTAATCTTTAGTTTAGTTAGCATTTAATAGACCATTGATGAGATGTTCATAACATACTCATAACAATATAACAACATAACTTCAGGGGATAAAAGGACAACTGAAGATAATTAAGTAAGTTGGGGTTTGTTCTCTTAAAATTCTGAGTAAGTCATTTTGTAGGGTGTCTTAGTTAGGGTTGACCACAGCAACTCTTATAAGGAAAACATTTAATTGGAGTGGCTCGCTTCCAGTTCAGAGGTTTAGTCCATTATCATCATGCTGGAGAGCATGGCAGCATGTAGGCAGACACAGTGCTGGCTATCTTGATCAGAAGGCAACACGAAGTGGACTGTAACACTGGGGGTAGCTTGAGCATAGGAGACCTCAAAGTCCACCCCCAGAGTGACATACACACTTCCTCCAAAAAGGCTACACCTAATAGTGCCATCCCTTGGGGGCCATTTTCTTTCAAAGCACCACACAGGGGCTGGAGAAATGGCTCCGAGTTTAAGAGCACATACTGTGCATGCAGAGGACCAAGTTTGCCTTGGAGCATCCAGGCTGGGTGATTCACAACCACCTGTAACTCAAGTTCCAGGGGGACCTGAAGGCTCTGGCCTCCTTGAGCACTGCATCCACACGTGTACATGCCCTACCCCTGACACACAGCCATACACATCATTTTAAACATTTAAAAGTAAATCTCTTTTGTGCTCTATTTTCTGGAACCACCTTTTTGAGTTTGAGTATAATGCACTACATTTTTAATAAGTTAATAATGGAATTTAATGGAACTAGGAAATTCAGTTCAATTCTACTTTGTGATAGTCTCTCTACCTAGGAAAGACTGGCCTCACCCTTGACATCCTACTGTCTCCCCTCCCTGGTATTACATAGCACCCTGCCTGACGGACTTGCCTGTTTTATATAACCAAGTTTAGACGTATATACAATTAAGGGAAACATGTATGGGAGAGTCAGCCTTGATTCCACGTAGGAAAGACAGAGAGGAAAATACACTTCAGTGTTCCACAGAAATGCTATTATGCTTCTAATGGTTAGCAGTTAGGATAAAGTACCATGAGTCAATCATTAATGACTTCTATTAGGAATCCGAACTCAGTATATGTTTACCACAGTGAGTCAGGGGAAAGCTCCCAGAACACAGATGTACTGAGGTAAATAACAGTGAGTACACTGTTGGAGAAGACGAAGATGACGCATACATATATAAGCACTTATGAGGAAAACATCTATTCTGAGCTTCAAATCTGTTTCATAAAACTAAATTAAAATCTGGCAAATTTTAAATATTCTTTAACCTGCATTATTTTATGTGGATTAGATTCTTCTGAGCCTAGATGTAATTCAATGGTAGTGTGTGTACTTAGTACCATCAAGGCCCTGAGATCTTATCTCAAACACACACAAGGTCCCATGTCTAGCATGCACATACTTTCGATGATTACCTGGATATATTTCTAGCTTGTTTTTCTGTTAAGCCAAGCTCTTCACTGGAAATTCCACTCTTAGTTATAAGGTCATCAATGATGTCAGCAATATCAGTCAATCCAGTCACCTGGAGCTGATCTTCTGAAACACTTGCAAATAAAATTTCAGGAATGTAAGTTTGTATCTATGACTTCATCACATTAAGCAGAAATGAGTATGTAACACTTTTTCTAGAACATAAATGAGTGACACCTAGTCTTCTATTTCTAAATTCTGGGATTACTCAGCAGAAAAGTGTAGTTATCAATTACTTCATAGATGCTCTAAGCCCAGGTGAAAAAATTTTTAATAGTTCACCTGAAATAGTTCCAAACTTTAAGAAAGCAGCAAAATGGGCTGGAGAGATGGGTCAGTGGTTAAGGGCGCTCACTGCTCCAAATATCAAGTGGCTGACAGTAACTACAGCACTTCCCGGGATCCAATGCCTCTGGCCTCAGTGGGCACCTGCACTCATCTGCACACATCCACAGACATATATTAAAACAATATATGGGGTTGGAAAGTCGTCTCAGCAGTTAAGAGCACTGGCTGCTCTTCTAGAAGACCTGGGTTCAAGTCCCAGCATCCACACAGTGGCTCACAACTATCTGTAACTCCAATTTCACGGATCTGATGCCTTCCTTGGGCACCTGGCACACAATCGGTACATAGAAACACATGCAGGCAAAACACTTATACACATAATTAAAATTTTTTAAGTAGTAAAACTCCAACATACCCTTACTCAGCTTCCTCAAATGTGATCTTCTGACATAATCTTCATCTTATATCAAAATTGGGGAATTGACGTATTGCTAACTAATTTATAGACTGTATCACATTTTCCTAATTATTCCACAGGTGTCCTTTTTCTGCCCAGAATCCACTTGTATATTTAGTTGTCATGACATCTGTCTTCTCTGATCTAAAACAATTTCTACCTTGGTATTTTTCATGACCCTGATGCTTTTGAGAAATCTTAGCTGGTCATTTTATAAAATATTCTTTGGTATGCCTCCCTTCTGCTCATGGTCAAAATCATGCCATGTTTTGGCAAGAACGTCCCAACAGAAATGCTGTGCTCATACAGAGCATATCACATGGTCCGGCTAGGTTTCATTACAAGGTGCTGTAGGTCTTAACTCCTATAGCACCTAATTCTAAAACACCAGAAAGATATAATGTAACACTCCCCAGTCTCCTACAATACTCATTGGCAATGGTCATTTGTAACATTTCTTTAAACTACAAAAAGCATAATGTAGCCAGGCAGTAGTGGCACAGGCCTTTAATCCCAGCACTCCGGAGGCAGAGGCAGGTGGATCTCTGTAAATTCAAGGCCAGCCTGGTCTACAGAGTGAGTTCCAGAACAGCCAAGGCTACATAGAAAAATTCTGTCTTGAAAAACTTAAAAGTGTAATATAAAAATTGACATTCACAGGAATAATAAAATTTTTATAACATCTATTAACATTTTAACACACAAATTTAAAATCATGAATTCTTTAAAGATTTACCTTTCAAATAATTCATTGCTGTTATTCACACCTTAAAAAAAAGAAACATTGTTAATGAAAAGATTTAGTTCAATGATCAGAATATATTGCATGAAATATATTCAATAAAAATATTTTTTAAATTTTTGGTCAGTATTTTTGTGTGTGTTCCTATGTGTGTGCATGTGTAAAGGCTGGACATCAAGTGCCTTCTATTACTCTCTACCTTCCTTTTGGAGACAAGGTCTCACACTGAAGCTGGCTGATTGGACTACAGAGAATGAGCAAGCCCCAGGGACCCTCTCATCTCTGTCTCCAGCACAGCTGAGCCCAGCTTTTTATGTGGATACCACAGATCCAAACTAGCATGCCTGCAGAGCAAGCCCTGTACCAACTGAGCCATTTACCCAGCCCCATGGTCAATTCTTTTTTTTTGGGGGGGGGGAGGAGGTTTCGAGACAGGGTTTCTGTGTGTAATAGTCGTAGCTGTCTGTGCTGATATATTGTTTATAATCTAAGAAATAAAGCTTGCCTGAAGAGCAGAAGACAGAGCCAGCCACAAAGTTAGCCATAGAGGTTGAGGCAGTGGTGTCATATACTTTCAATNCTAGCACTTGGGAGGCAGAGGCAGAGATCTGTCTGTATTTCTGTGAATTCACGGCCACACTGGACTACATAAGATTAATCCAGTCTAAAAGAGAAACAGAACCAGGCAGTGGTGGCACGCACCTTTAATTCCAGCACTTGGGATCATACACCTTTAATCCCAGCACTAGGAAGGCTGAGACAGGAAGTGATATGGCTGGGCAGAGAAAGGAATATAAGGTGGGAGGAGACAGGAATTCGCGCTCTTGCAGAGGCTCTGTCAGGCTGAGGAGTTGGTGAGGTAAGAGGTGGTAGCTTGCTTTGTCCTCTGATCTTTCAGCATTTACCCTGATATCTGGCTCCGGGTTTTTTTTATAAGACCATTTAGGATTCGTGCAACAGCTGTCCTGGAACTAGCTCTATACACCAGGCTGGCCTCAAACTCACAGAGATTTGCCTGCCTCTGCCTCCTGAGTGCTGGGATTAAAGGTGTGTGCCACCACTGCCCAGCTGGCCAATTCTTGCCTGCCTCTGCCTCTGCCTCCTGAGTGCTCTGCCTCCTGAGTGCTGGGATAAAGGTGTGTGCCACCACTGCCCAGCTGGTCAATTCTTTTTAAACTTTAATTATTAATCAGAGATTTAGAAATGCCTGCATGTATGTCTGTGTGAGGGTTCCAAATCCCCTGGAACTGGAGTTACAGACAGTTGTGAGCTGCCATGTGGGTGCTGGGAATTGAACCCGGGTCCTCTGGAAGAGCAGCCAGTGCTCTTAACCACTCAGCCATCTCTCCAGCCCCATAGAGAACACTTTAAAGTTGTTACTCTAACCCTATTTTGGGAATTCTTCCTTTGGGACGTCTTCAGAGGTAATTCAGCCGAGTTAGTCAGTGTAATTCTCCATTCACAACTTCAAACAGTCACAGCTTGGCATCTTTCTGCCTGCACAAGCAGGGTCTCTGGGAAGCCTATGGCTGTTTCCAAAATTAAAATCCAACCTCAGTCAATCAATTATTTGCCAGTAGCAATTTTTTTTTTGGCCAGTAACATTTTTTAAAAGAAGAGAAAACTCCAAGCTATTCTGACTGCAAAAGTGAGGTAATGACACTATACTTTTCCAAGAAGCCAGCCTGGAAGGAGATTCCTACTTAAGGCATCAAAATTCTTATTTTATTTATAAAAAAAACCCACAATTTCTTTTCAAGCTTACAAATCATACATTAAATACTAGAAGAAGACATTTCAATTTATCCATGTTTACATGGGTTACACAAGAAATGCAATGCCTATTGTTCATGTGACTAAATGTCCCTTCAGGACCCAAGACAGTACTTGTAATAACAACATGTCTCTAAATGAAATCAAACAAACAGCGGCACTAACCCTTTCTAAACCTCAGTCTCAACTTTGGAATGAGAATAATGAAGTTCTACCTTAAAAAGGGCCCATGCACAAAATACAGCAATGTACGAGGCAGGGGCTCAATAAATAACCAACAGTACTGTTACAGATTAAAATTTAAAATTCTAATAAATTAACATTTTGAATTTCTCAATTTTTATAAAAATCAAATATAATTCTAATTACTGTAGATTTAATGCTAAAATGTTATAGAGGTATAATACATGGTCGAAGTGTATTTAATTCACACACCTTCATAGCTGTAACCCCTCTCAGGTATCAGTAACACTCTAATCAACACAAGAACACATAAACCTAAGAAGTGAAGATCAGTACCAGGAGAAGTGATACTCCAGTCCACGGAAGAGCAGACGGCTGACCCCGCAGAAGGGCATGCGTAGGTTTTCTGGCTAGAACGATTTTCTGTTACTGAAAATTCCGTCTCTGAAGTTTTCTCTGTATCGTTTTGGTCTTCCACGTCCTCATGAGTCTGGAAAGATACTAATCCAAGGCATACACACAATTAAGAGAAGACACAAGAGAAAGTGTAGCAACTGCTCCTGCTTCCACATGCCACACTCATGTATGAGAGGCCTACAGTACATTCCACATGACACACTCATGCATGAGATGCATACAGTACATTCCACATGCCACACTCATGTATGAGAGGCCTACAGTACATTCCACATGACATACTCATATATGAGATGCCTACAGAACATTCTGAAAGCTTTCTACAGACTAGTGAACTAATTAAATAAAAAATATAAAGTAAAAAAAGCAATTACATTTAAGAAAAGATAGGAAACCACAGCAGGAACAGTCAGATTTGAAAACAAAGTTTTAGATATTGAAAATAGTCATCAAAACTAAGATAACTGTGACTAGGTAGAACAAGAATGACAGGAAGCAGAGTTTAGAAGACAGACTTAAAGAAATACTAATGAATATACCACTGAGCCCTAAAGAGGAGGAAAGCATGGAACATTAAACACACACACACACACACACACACACACACACACACACAACAAAGACACAACAGGGACTGGTGAGATGGTTTAGCAGGTAATATTTTTGCTGCCAAGCCTGACAACCTCAGTTTGACCTACAGGACTCACAAAGTAGGAGGAGAGAACCAACTCCCTCTAGTTGTCCTGTGCCTTACAGGCATCCATCCCCCCACCCCCAAACAAATAAATAAACATAAGTTTAAAACATTAAATCAATATGCTCCAAACATACTTAACAGGCGTTTTTAGAACAGAGGGATAAAAAAGGGCGATGGAAGCAAGTCAAACTTCCCATCGTGAAACCTTTAAACTGGAGAGTCCACTTAGGTGTAAGACAAATTCATGCCTAGACATTGTATCAAAAAAGAAAAATGAGGAAAAAGCAAACTTTAAAGCAACCAGAGATTTCTAAGACAGCAATTAGACTAACAGCATATAGGCAGTGTACACTCAACTAATACAGGGATAATGTCTCTCAAATGACGAGGGAAACACTAGAATTAGAGAAAACATGAGAATTCTGCAGTCTGCTATATACTACGGCCTAAAAATGTCAGTAAAGCTGAGCTATTTTCAAAGACAAGGATAATTTANCACTCACAGACTTGGAAATAACTAATAATGGAAAGGGAGGGTGGTGGAATCTTTGAAGAAACATACAGGATGCACACATGTGGTACATACATATACATGTAAGAAAATACACATATAACATAAAAATAAAAAAGAAAGATTGGGAATAAGGTGGGGAGCAATGGCTTCAGCTCACACGAAAAAAGTATTTCTAGTTCTTTTTTGAAGTTAGGTTTCAATACTAGCCCAGGTACCCAACACAAACCTTCTTCAGAAATGCTACTGGCTTTTGAAGCTAATGGTTTTTCAATTTCAGGGCCAGAAGACAATTCAACGTGATCTACCAGTCCAACCTATAGAAGAAAACAAACACAGCAAAACTACTGCTGTAAATGTTAATAATGTCAAAATATCATAAATAATTTTATGTGTATATATATATATATATATATATATTTTGTTTGTTTGTTTGTTTTTGTTTTTCGAGACAGGGTTTCTCTGTGTAGCTTTGCGCCTTTCCTGGAACTCACTTGGTAGCCCAGGCTGGCCTCGAACTCACAGAGATCCGCCTGTCTCTGCCTCCCGAGTGCTGGGATTAAAGGCGTGCGCCACCACCGCCCGGCAATTTTATGTATATCTTAAGCATTTTAGATAATACAACAAAAATGAGACAAATAGGATAAAATCTAGTATGAGCTAATTGTCAGGGATCATGAAGAGGAAGTTTTTACTGTTTGCAGCCAAACTGATATGACTTTTCACAAGGACTAGGAAATGACTTCACATGGCTCTGTAGTAGGGGAGAAAGTCAGCTACCATCATGACAAAGTCTTCCACATCCAGATGAGGATGAGGCCCAGAGGGTGAGCAGTTTCCACAGTGACAGGTCATGGATTTCAACTCAAGTTCTTAAGCTTCCAAGTTAGTACTTGTTCACAGTGTCCTGGTAGTCCCCTGTCTCTCTAGGCCTGCAAACTCGTTTGTCAAACTTGGCAAATCAAAGTGTTGGAAATTGGATGAGGAGGAGGAAGGGTAATACATGTGGGGAATGAGGAAGGGGAGATGACATGGATATTTGAAAAAGTTCTAGGGAAACATTTTATAAGCTTACTTAAGAATATATTATATATATTATATATATGTGTGTGTATGCACATACACGTAGATGTATCTGGATTTAAATGTGCTTTTACTACTAGTTCAGAAGACAATTTCAAAAGAGGGTCTTTGAAGACAGGGCCATCAAGGACTTCTGATGCTCAAGATTCATTTGGCCACATCCAAGTTTGTGGTTTAAAAAAAACAAACATAAAACAACTACCACATAAGCTGGGAGGTGGTGGTGCACGCATCTAATCCTAGCACTCAGGAGGCAGAGGCAGGCAGATCTCTGAGTTCAAGGCCAGTCCTGTCTACAAAACGAGTTCCAGGACAGCCAGGACTATGCAGAGAAACCCTGTCTTAAAAAACAAAACAAAAAAAGAAAAAAGAAAAGAAAAATCTTTGAGAGGAGAATGACATTGAATACAGTGTTTTCAAATCACATTCTGGTTTGTAGCTCAGACACTTCTTTCCTTGCAGGGAACATGGGCTCCCTACTTAAAAGCTATGGCAGCTGTTCTCAGCTGGGGGTGATCTGAGTGTCACTTGACAGTGTCAGGGAAACACTGGCTGATTGTTACTACTTGGGTTGTGCTATGGGCACCTAGTGAGACGGGAAGTCAGAGAATTACCTGGAGCTGGGAGCGCGGCCTAGGCGAGAGCGCTTACCTAGTGAATGACCCCAAAACACAGAAGAAAGAAAAACAAGCAATTATCTAGCTCAGTGGTTCTCAGCCTTCCTAACACTGCCACGTTAATATAGTTCCTCGTGTTGTGGTATCCCCCAACCATAAAATTATTTTTGTTGCTACTTCGTAACTGTAGTTTTGCTACTGTTATGAATCATAATATAAATATCTGTGTTTTCCAATGGTCTTAGGAGAACCCTGTGAAAGGGTCATTTGATCCCCAAAGGGTCACGACCCACAGGTTGAGAACTGCTCTAGCCTGTCAATAATACTAAGTTTAAAAAAATTCTAGCTTAAGTTTTCCCCCCATTATTTAATAAAAGTCAGATATCTAAAATTTTATCATATTAATCATACTATATATTTAATGACTTGCAGCCATTACCACAGGCACACACACACACACACACACACACACACACACACACACAAAGCACTAGAAGATAAGAATAGATACCTTTTCCCAGTGTAGATTCAGCACTTCTGGTGCAGGGAAGTCCTGCTCTATATTCTCTGCAATGGTCTGCACTGATAACAGCTGCTCATCCATCTTCTGGAGTTTGGCAGTAAGATGTTCTAACTTTCGAGCAGCAGGGCTTGAAGTGGGGTGAACAGCAGGGCTTGGAGTGGGGTGAGCGGCAGGGCTTGGAGTGAGGCAAACAGCAGGGCTTGGTGGGGGACAAGCAGTAGGGACATCTTGTAGCAGGGTCCAAAACAGAGACTGTTCCCCAGAGTCCAATTTTGTGCTCTGTTCCTTGAACTGGAAGTTTGGTTCTAGTAGATCTAAACATTAATCAAAGAAAAATCAGCATTAACTTTAATTAAGGAAAAGTAGATAAGGATAATCTCATTTTAAGCCAATATGCCATTAGTTTCCAAATCTCATCATTAGTTAAGAAACTTACAAATTCATTTCAATTTCTAGACTGCTGAAATTTATTTCTGTAGTAAATTAAAGATCTGAACAATGTAGTATCACAAAGCTCTAGACACACAGCAATTTGAGTATCACCATTATCCCTTCTTACAAACAGCCACTGCATCAAAAAGCAACTTTGGAAAACCAACATTACATAGTAAAAGCTAGATTCAGTGTTGGCTACTACAGACTCCATGCAGAGTGTAAGCCAAGCAGAAAACATTGGAAGACCAGTATCTCTTCTAGCTGGCTGCCTCTTTCCTGGTCCCCAGTTCAGGAAACAGCACAACTACTATTCACCATGTTTCCCAAGCCAGAAGCCTGAGAGTAAGCAAGGGTTGCTATCCTTCATATTCCAAAGTAACATAAGTATTGGTGGTTCACCCTCTCCANGTCTCCATTTCTATACTTCTTCATTGGTGTTTTCAGAATACAGACCTCAAGTAATATCATACTTTTCTCCTGTGTAGTCTATCATCCACAATGCCTATTAGGATGAATTAGAAACACAAATTTGATAGTTACTTTTTTCCCCAAAATCTTTCCATGTGTCTCTAATGCCTTCACCTTACAGGCCTAAATGTCTCAGTGTGTCCAACAATGGCACAGTCTTCCTGTGCAATTTAAGCTCTTGCTACTGCTTTCAACAAATCTTAACTTTCCAAACCCAGCAGGCACCACGAACCTGCACTACTGCAGTCAATCCTCTCAGTCTGAGTGCACTCTCTCCCTTCATCCAAGTCCCCTTGCTGTGGAACAATCCCTTTCTACACTATGAATATATATTACTCTCATTGGTTAATAAAAAGCTGACAGGCCAGTAGCTGGGCAGGAAGTTAGGTGGAAAAGCCAACCTGAGAATGATGGGAAGAAGGAGGGCGGAGTCAAGAGAGATGAGAGCCAGCCGCCCAGGAAGCAAGACATGCTAGAGGACAGGTAAAGTCACGAGTCATGAGATAGTTAGTAATAAGCCTGAACTATCAGCCAAGCATTTATAATTCATATTCAGCCTCTGAGTCAGTTATTTGGGACCAGGTGGTTGGAAAAGGAAACTTCTGTTACATCCCCTTTAAAAATCACTGTTGGTATCTCTCCTTAAAATGGCCTGTCCTCTCGAGTAGATTAGATGTTGTACTGCTCAGTCATCATCAGCCCTCACAGCACTTATAAGATGCATCCTAATAATCCCTTTATTCATCTGTCTTCCTTTCCCCTCAGTCACTGCTCACAGGCTGTCAACCTGGAATTACTTTTACACTCCTAGTATGGGTCCCTATGCAAGGAAGTGCTCTGAAACATGAGAGAGTTTTGATAGTTTCTGGTCCTGGTCCTGGTGAACCTTCCCAGGAGATGTCAGTGTTGATATTGTCTTACCTCTGTTTCAGCTTAGCTCTGTGGTGATTATATTATGTCCCCCAAAATATTGTGTACCCTAATAAAACTTATTTGGGGTCAGAGAACAGAACAGCCACTAGATTAAACATAGAGGTTAGGCAGTGGTAGCAC
>LZPO01027459.1:245515-274587 GCA_001675575.1 Neotoma lepida | reverse complement strand
CTGTGCGGGAAGCACACTTAACATACTGTACTGTGCGGGAAGCACACTTAACATACTGTACTGTGCGGGAAGCACACTTAACATACTGTACTGTGTGGGAAGCACACTTAACATACTGTACTGTGCGGGAAGCACACTTAGGTGCAATGTCAGCACTAAGCTGCATATTCGTGTGTGCTGTTCACTGACTTACCTCTATTAAGAGCTGTGACGTTGGCATGCAGATGTCAGCACTGGGATCTCTGAGACTCCCAACAGGTCCTTCTAGAAGGATCAGAAATGAAGGGAATGCAGACCTTTAACGATAATCTTTTCACTTTTTCCTTCTCTCTCTAAGGTTTAGGGAATATTGCAGGAAACAATATAACAGAAATATTTTCTAACCCCATACAAATACATTTCAAAAAACACCAAAGACTACTTCCTCTTCATCAATAAATCCTAGGAGAGCCCTGAGAGACCTTGTATCAGTTTGTGTAAGTCCAAGCAATGCTCCTGGGGTTCTTTCCAAGAGAGGCTCACAGTTGGGGAGAGACTCACAATCAGGGAGAGGCTCAGTTGGTTCACAGGAATCAAGAGGCTAAATCACTACCTGGGCATGGCAAGAGGCTCAGCTCAGAAAGCTACTAACATAAAAATGTCTTGCATATTCTGAAAACCAAGGTACAAGCTAATATGCTCGGCATTTCAAAAACTACTACTTAAATTTTAGTTATAGCCAGGCGTGGTGGTGGCCATGCCTTTAATCTCAGCATTAGGGAGGCAGAGGCAGGCAAATCTCTGTGAGTTCGAGGCCAGACTGGTCTATAGAGCTAGTTCCAGGACAGCCAAGGCTGTTATACAGAGAAACCCTGTCTCAAAAAAATAAAAGAATTTAAAAAAATTTTAAAAAAATTTTTTTAGTTCTAGGCAACGGCAAACATATTTAAGAACAAAAGTTATTTTCGATATTATCAATTTTATAAATTAGTAACACCAAAGGAAATTATAGTCTACATGAACTGACCTTCACAGTCTGACATGTGCATATCCATTTCATCCTGTGTAAATATTTCTACTTCTGAATGATTCTCATTAACATCTACAAATTCTTCCTCAGTCTTATGAGTGACAGGAATAATCTCATCATCAATTTCTTTCACTTCAGGATTTTCTGCTTCAGCTGGCATTCTGCTACAAAAACGTAACAATGAAAATTACAACCCACTCTTGAAGACAGTTTCCTTTCATTTAATTTGTTCTTTTCAGCAATGAACAAACTTCATTTTCATATTTCCTAAGTCATTTTTTTAAAAATATGTCTTACATTTCTGATACATGGAAGGCCCTAGTTTTCATTTACTCAAAACACTAGAGTAAGTTCAGCTTATCTAAAATTAGTGTCCTCACAAAGGAGTCTTCACGTTGTTTTGCTATGGTATTCATCATATGCAGGTTACTGTCCCTCCAAGGCTACTGTCCAAGGCTTAGCTAACAGAGCAGCACTGCTGGGAGGTGGGAAAGCTCTAAGAGGTAGGGCCCTTGGGAAGAGTTAGAGGTCACTAAATAGGTGCCTTTGAAGAGGATTTTGAGACCCAACCCCTTCCTCTTCCTGTTTCGTTTCCTGACCAGGAAGTAGGTAGGTTTTCTCTACCATGCACTTGCATTGTGATGTGCCACAGACCTAAAGCAATAAGGCCACCAACCACGGGTGGAAGCTCTAACACAGTAGGCCAGACTAAACCCTTGCTCTGTAAGCAGGCTGCCTCAAGTATATCATTATAGTGACAGAAAACTAACTGTTCAAAAATACTACTACTGCTCCTACTGTTGCCTCATAGTAAAGGGATCTTTTAGGAGGAAACCTCCCTCAGGAAATCCACAGTAGATCAATATGAAAGAAACACAGTTAACAATGAACTGTTAAAGTACTTCAGGAAGCTTTACTTTCTGTTCCTTTAGTTCAAAGAAATGCTCCTTTCTTTGATTTGTAAGAGCTCAAATCTTCCTCTTAAGCCAAAAGACTTTGTTGAAAAGGAGGATACACAGAGCAACTTACTTCCAGATGCTTTGACAACATTCATTCTGGTCATTTCTCTCCTCAGTTCCAGCCTGAGCTGCTACTGCAACTGGGGAGTCATCATTAGCGTTGCTCTCCTCAGCTGCCACTGAGTCAGTGTAATGATTCTCCAGCACCTAAAGAAAACCATTTATAGAATTTTGTATGGAGTACTGAACCACTTTTTAAAAGCATACCTTTAAATCATTCCTATGTTTTATAGAAATGACTAATTCTTTTACACATGCATGCACCACCACGGCCCAGCAATGGTCAATTCTTTAGTCTATCTGGAAAAAGTAAATTTGACTTCCTAAATAAAGCACAGAAATCATTCTTCAGCCATGCTGTGGTGGTACATGCCTTTAATCCTAGTACTTGGGAGACATAAGCAGGTGGATCTCTGAATTCGAGGCCAGCCTGGCCTACAATGAGTTACAGGACAGCCAAGGCTACACAGAAAACCCTGTCTCAAAAAACAAAACAAAACAAACAAGCTATTCTTCCACATATATAAGCTATAATAACTCTGTTTTGGGGCCATAAAACAACAGTAGTAAAAACGGAATGTACTCATTTCCCTCTGTTTGCCATTATAATGACATTTGGGAATGGGAGGTAGCTCTGTCCTCAGATCTCTTGCCATGTAAGCAAAGGACACAGAGAAACCCTGTCTTGAAAAAAAAAAAAGAAAAGAAAACAGGTGTTTGGGTACGGCTTGTGCCTAATCCGGGGTCCGGGAGGGAACCCATACTGTTGGTGGGGGGGTCTTCTTCAGCAATAGCATTTATAATGTCATCAAATCATGTTCTTCTGTTTTGATTGTGTACAAACACCGTAAAACCTAAAACCTTCACAGCTTCCCTAAAGGAACTTTCATTGTAATTTTCCTTTTTTGTTGTTGTTGTTGTTTTGATGTTTTTGTTTGGTTGTTTTTTGAGACAGAGTTTCCCTGGCTGTCCTGGAACTCTTGCTGTAGACCAGGCTAGCCTTGAACTCAAGAGATCCACCTGCCTCTGCCTCCCAGGAGTGCTAGGATTAAAGGTGTGCACCACCACTGGCCGAGCCACTGAAATTTTATTAAAGAATGAAAGGAATCTCTTTAAGAAAAGAGTATACAGAGTATAATCAACACTGTCATTAATTTTCCTTAATAGATTCTTTTAAAGTGCAAGCAACAGTTTTAAACTAAAATGGTACTTTCTTCATTTGTAGTAAGTGGTTGATGGCATTACCTTAATAACACCATTTTCTATCCTATACGCAGCGCAGTAGGGTTGCTCCAGAAGCCATAACGAGGTAAGAATGGCAGCTGCAGAGGTTTTTACACGGATTACTGGACTGTATTTACAGGACAACGGAGTGACTCCAGAGTCACAGAGGAGTCTTCGGTCAGACCACCGTACCATCCATTCCACCAGTCTCCCGATGTGGCCGAACATGTTCTCAAGTGCCAGAGGGAGGTCTTCCTGGGGGTTGGCAGCACTGCCCTGAACTGCTCGGAAACTGTATCCTCCAGTTTGAACAGACTTGGGAATCCAAAAGGAGTGATTTGATGGTCTCTGCCTTAGAGGTTTCTCTCGTCTATCATCTTGAGTTCTATAAATTGGCTTTTGTTTTAAGCCAAACAATCCTGCCTTTCTTTCATTTTTCGTGACTTCAGGTAAAGGGTTCTCTGAAGTGTTCACTGACTGGTTAACTGGTCCTAGCGCTGAAAGTGCCTGGCTTTCTAAATTTGGGGCACACACGCTGTTTAGAGAAAACAGTTTTTCACATTCATGTGACTCAGGAATGACAGCAAAGCAAGAACCAGCTCTATACACATTCTCGCTTCTGGTTTTGCTCTGGCGTCGTTTTAATGTTGTATGCATATCAAAAAGTAAAGAATTAAGTTCGTGTTCTCTAAGGTGCCGAGAAAAACTTGTCAAAAATGGAATGCCAGGATCACTGGAACAAAGGTCTCTTTCAAGAACATAACTTAAGAAGAGCTCAAGGAAGTTAATATATTCATCATCATCACGCTCAAATTCCCAAACACCAACTGTAGGAAGTGCTTTCTTCCCTAACATTTCATGATCTTCTTTCCTTTGGGAGTCTTCTTTCTGATAACATGTTTTATTTTTATCACTGGGCTTACCAGCCAATGTTAATTCCATATGACTTGGGGCATGTCTATGGTTTAAAAAAAAAAAAGAACAAGATAAATTTAACCATTGTTTATTAAAATTGATCTTATAAAGATTTTAAAAACATTTTCTGTACTGATCAAATCATGTATCTTTTCTTGTGTTTCAATTACCTATCTTTCAAATGAAGCATAATGAACTAACATGATCTCTAAGGAGCAGCCAGTTCTCTAAGGTCAAAAGGACAGGGGGCTGGAGAGACGGCTCNGCAGTTAAGAGCACTTGTTGCTCTTCCAGAGGACCTAGGTTTGGCTCCTACCACCCATGTCGGGCAGCTCAAAACTATTTGTAACTTCAGTTTCAGGAGATCAAATGCCTTCTTATCTCCATAGGAACCAGGCACACACCTTGTACACATACATGCACACTAAGTAAAAATAACTATTTTTAAAGGTACAATATGCAGAGGGAAACTAGGCATTAAAAGAAATTAAAGTGTATTCACATAAAGTTCACTACAGAAAAAGAACAGGAGGGCTGGGAAGATGGCTCAGTGGGTAAAAGAATTTGCTGCTAAACCTCATGTCCTGAGTTTGATCCCTGAAAAGCACACAGTGGAAGGAGAGAGCTGATTCTCTCCAGTTGTCCTCTGACCTGCACAGAAATGCCATGACATGTGCTTATCCCCTATGCAACACACACACACAAATAAATATAAAAATAAAAATCATGAATGTTCATTCAGAAGATGAAAAATGGTACTCTAACATAAAAATTTAGAAAATCCAAGTCAACAAAGATCACAAGCCACCAATATGCATCTGGTGTTCCTTGCTTCTCTTTCCACTGTCTCTTTCAATCCTCGACTCCCCCATACAGTGTGAACAAGGAGTACAATTTCTTAAGTTCCACTACATAGACGCTTAGAGTCTTTTCCAATTACAACAATGAAAACATATAGCTGCTATGAAACCTGTTGACAGGCACCTTAGCTGTCAGCCACAATTGTCAAGTNCCTTTTCAACACAGTTGCTAGATTCTCAAATCTCTCAGTAAGAGAAAAGCTATGAGGTACCTGGGCCCAGGTGAATACATGTCTGCTTACCTAGAATGCACAAAAGCAGCCTGCAAAGTATCCCTATGTGTTTAAGTACAACTGTTTTGTTAAACAAGCACACTATTAAAATGTTATTAGATATAGTTCAAGTACGTTTGGAGTAGACATGATAACTTAACTTAAAATGAAAGTTATTATTAATTATATAGTTTTTGTCACAAGAGGACATATTGCATTGTAATTACTAGAATTTTAATCAAAACAAAACCCAATGGCCTAAATCACAGGCTTATACAACAAGCAAGAATTAATGAACAAGCTCTAAAGATACATGTGCAAGTTTCCTCCTTTAGGAATGTGGCTAACCCAATCACATCAGACTATAGGTGAGTATCCCTTATCTGAAAAATCTGGAGTGTGGGTGGGGTTTTTTGGGGGGGAGGGGTGATATTTGCAAATATGTAATGAGATGTCTTGGGGCTAAAGCCCAAGAATGGTAGTTTAGTGATGTAACAATTATCTGTGGGATTGGGGATTTAGCTCAGTGGTAGAGTGCTTGCCCAGGGTTTGGTCCTCAGCTCTAAAAAAAAAATTATCTGTTTATACAGTACTCTTAGTGTGCCTCAATTTTGACCTTGACCTGTCATAGGCATGAATTTTCAACTTTCAGTATTTTACTGGATTTTTAAGCTGAATTTCATATTTTAGGCTTTTAAATTAAGTATGTTCACCTTGTATTTAAATCTAAAGATTAAGGTGGGCATGGTGATCAGACCTTTAATCCCAGCACTAACAATGCAGAGGCAGGCAGATCTCTGAGTTCGAGGCCTGCTAGGGCTACATAATAAGATCCTGTCTCAAAATAAATACACACACACACACACACTAAATAAATCTAAAGATTATTAAAAATATAAAGAACTCAAAGTCCTCCTTTGAATTTTGTCTATTCATTTGATTATCATCTTAGATGTCAAAATCATTCTGCAATCTCAATAATATTTACAATGAATTCTTAAGTTTATAAACTTGTAATACCCCTGTGAGGACAGAGGTTGGCACTTATCTACTTTTTATATTGCTGAGGTTTCTGGATTGGAAATCAGCTCCTCACTTGCACTCTCTTCCAGAGGAGAGGGCAATTGTATTAGGGGCTCCCAGGTATACCTTTGATAAAAGTGTATCCAAGTTTTTTCTTCAAAAGACAAGGTTTCAGAGAATGTATCTGCATCACTGTGTACCAGGGAACTGCCCAGTTCTGTAAGTGTACTTCTGCTCAAACTAGTCCCCAGGGAGAACCTGTCAGAAGCTGGAGCAGCATCTGGTTTTTCCTCTTCATCTGGTTCCCAGATGTTCATCTCAGCAGCACCTATGTTCCTCTGCACACGTTTTAGGGCTTTCACCCTCACTTTATGGACAGAACGCATGATCACAGACATCAGTTCCTCAGTCTGAGGACCTAGGGAAAAAAGAACCAAAGACCTTAGGGGTCCAACTCAAGATTTAAGGCCAGGCATAGCAGTAGTACATGCCTGCAATCTCAGTACTCAGGGGGCGGAGTCAGGAGGATCAGAACAGGTTCTGGCCAGCCTTGTTTACACAGTAAGTTCCAGACCATCCACAGCTACATAGCAAGGCTGTATCAAAGGAAGGAAGGGATGGATGGAAGTAAGAAGAGACGGGGAAGGGAGATGGAAGGGAGGAGGAAAAGGAGGAACAGAGGTATCTAATTCTGTCAGGGGACACCGAATTAAACTACTAAGGCTTCCACATTCTTACAGATTATGTTTTTTTAATATTTGTTGGAAAGCTATGGCCCATTAAAAAACAAAAACAAAAAACAGGACTGCAGAAGCTGAATAAGGTCCATTAAGGAACAAGAAAAGGCAAAGAACCAAGATTTCCTCTCTCCCATTTTTAAAAAGTGTATCCTCAGGGAAACTAATTTTGGGGGAAAGTCAAGTGTGGAAATGTGCAGCTGTGCATCTTATACCACCTCAGGAGGCTAAGCAGGAGGAGTACAAGTCAGACACATCTAAAAACCAACCATCCAACCAACCAACCAAACAAACAAACAAACAAAACCCAGCACAGCTGAAGAAGGTACTTCTGATGCAGGTGTAATGGATGTTAATATGACTTTCTAAAAGGTTCTGAAGACCTCCTTCACCCTGATGGCCTGACTCCCAAAGCTGCCAAAGCTTAGGCACCAAGCCCATCATCTTTGTGTGCTTGCATCCCTCCATGAGACGCTACTATGTGAAGACAGTTGAGGCCCTTTGTACAGAACACCAAATCAACCTACTTGATTTGGTTGATGACAAAGAGAAATTAAGGGATAGGTAAGTCTCTGCAAAACTGGTTTAGAGGAAAAGCCCAGTAAAATGACTGGTTGCAACTGTGTAGTAGGTAAGGACTACGGCAAAAAACTCAGGCCAATGGTGTCATTGAAAAGTACCTCAATTCAAGAAATGAGCAAATAAAAGCAGCCTCATTTTCTTAAAAAAGAGATACAATTATTAATAAATAATGCCAAAGATTATTTTCTATTCCTAATGAAAGGGAAAAAAAGAAAGTGAGAATGTTTTAGCAAGAATTAAGGCTTTCTTACTACATGTAATGAGAAATAATAGCAAGGTTAAGGTTTCCAAGATCGTCTATTAAAAATTTAAGCATTATTAATACATAGTGGATATTTTAGAAGATAGAAGTATCAAGAAATATGTAAGTACAATTGTGCTGTGCACAACTCAAGGTACACAGCAGGTTGTGCTTCTGAAATAGAGAAAGAAGAAGACATTTAAGATTTTCATGACTGCTATAGCTTGGTGGTAGAGCATGAGCAAGAAGCCAAGAGGCCCCAGGTCTTTTCTCCATCATGGCAAACAGAAGGAAAGAAGAAGGAGAAAGGTCAAATGGTAGGTTTTATGTTCTATACATTTTGCCACAATAAAAATGTCTACGAGGACATCATGAATGTACAGGATAAAATCAGAAACATAAATAACTTTAAGAAAAGAGAAAAAACACGAGTTTTCAATAAATACCTGAAGTATGCAAAGACCATATGCTCTATTTCATTTCCTTTTTCAGGTGAGATCCTGCTATGTTGACCAGGATGGTTTTGAAAGCATGTACTCGAGTGGTCCTCCACACAGGGCACCCTAGACTATCTGCTCATTTTATATCTATCTCTTACCTTGTTTAATCCTCTCTCAGTACATATTGACCAAGTAGGTAATAGAATAACCATTCTGCTTATAAAGAAGGAAATGAAGCCCAGAGAGACTGAGAAACTTGCCTAAGACATAATTACTGACAGAGTTATGACGTGAAGTCAGCTTCATCTAGCAACAGACCAACATAATAAGTTCTGCAGTGGGGTAATGCATCCACGTTCTCATTCTCCACCATTAGGGAGAGGCAGAAATTCAGATACCTAGGGGGCAGACGGCAGATACTTTCAAAACAAGAGCATCGTGGAGCTGAAGAGATGGCTCAGCATTTAAGAGCACCTGCTGTCTTCCAGAGTACTAGGTTTAGTTCCCAGCATGCAATTCAGGCGTTCAATTTCCTCTAACTCTAGCTCTAGGGGAATTGAGGTCTCAAAAGGCACTTGCACACACATGGCATACACACATAAATAAAAATAAATCTTTAAAAAAAAAGAGCATCTTCAACAATGTATCCATTAAACATGAGAAATAGCAAATACCTTTCACAACACCATGTCTGAGTCTCTGTTGAAGAGAGTGGTATTTTTCTCTTAAAGGAACCCGTATGGCCTCAGGATTGGGAAATGCTTTCACAAAAATTTCTGCTACCTTTAGGAAAAAAAATAATGTTTTATGAGCAACATCAGTCTTTTTCTTTTTAATTCTTCAAACAGTTTAAATCAAAACATAAATGTCTACTTAATATTCTTTTGATGTTCAACAAAGCTACCAGAAATCAGCATGGGTTTTCTTTCTTCCTTTTCTATTGTATTTTAAAGTAGTTGACAAAATTATGTATATTCAAGGCATAGGATGTGATGATCTGATATATAATTCATGTTGAGTATCTTAGCCAAATTAGCACGTCAATCACCAAACACAGTAATCACTGTATGTGTGCACATACACTCTAAAACACTTAATATCTCCTTTATCAAAGGATTTTATGATTTCAGGTAAATCACAGCATATCATTAACTATACCCACCATGCTGTACACTAGTACACTAGCTCCTAGAACTAATTTATGTTATAAATGCAAATTTGGACCCTTAAGTCAACATCTCCTCATCCCCTCCACTTAAAAAAAAAAAAACAAGAAATAGTTTATTTTTCTCTATGCACTTAGAACCAACATAAAAAAGTATCTCCTGTGGGAAAAAAATACATTGAAATGGATCTGAGAGAAATCAGTCCATTAACCTCAAGGAGCTATGGAAATGCTGTTCCAGGAAACAGGGAAGATACTGGAGGCTTCAGAAGAGAAGGATGATGACTTAGAGAGGGATAGCATGACCTCTTTTCACCGTTCTTGTAACACTCATTTCCACACACCCCTAGCCCTGGCAACTACCGTTCTGCTCTCTGCTTCCATGAGCTTTAGTCCACCTGTGAGGTCATACTCATCTTTCTGAACCTGGATATCATGCAAAGTGCAATCAGTCAGACAGGAAAAGGCAACACCACCCCTAACTAAAATAGAAATTCCTTAGGATCTATGATTCAGATTTAGTTTATTTTTACCAACATATTACCTTCCTGATTGGTGGCAGGTCTCCAATAAGGCTCAAAATTATATCCTGAATAAGTTCTTCCACATTAAAAAACCGAGAGAATGGCAGCATTCTATAGGCCCACTCCAGTGCATGAAAACAGTGTTCAACCACACAAGAATCAAATGCCACCTCGAGGTCCTATGTGGAGATGGTGGAGAAGATTGTCTTTTCAGGTTACATGGACAGATGAGAATGAGTTCAAAAGAATACTGTACTACAAAGAGTAAACTCTTCTATTAAGCAGTACTTTTCCAAGTAATGCTTATTTCTATTCTCGAGTTGATAAATACTTTTTCTACCTTCACATTTTCTCTTGCCTTCTGATATTGCCTGCAACTATATGATAATTTATCCCGGACATGTAACATCCAGCACAAAGCACAAAGTTCTCTGAAGCAACCTAAAAACACAAATGGAAAAGAAAATTATGTATTACAGCTGCAGGTTATTTGTTTTCAACATAAATGTCTTTATTCTGATGATTATAAGAGAAAAATGTGGGGGCTGGGTAGATAGTTCAATGAGTGAAGTGCTTGCTGCTATGCAAGTATGAGGATCAGAGTTTGGGCCCAAAGCACCCACGTCAATTCTGGGCAGGTATGGCAGCACACTATAACCCTAGCACTTAAGAGTGGGGATGGGATGGGCAGTGGTGGCGCACGCCTTTAATCCCAGCACTCGGGAGGCAGAGGCAGGCGGATCTCTGTGAGTTTAAGGCCAGCCTGGTCTACAAAGCGAGTTCCAGGGCAGCCAGGACTACACAGAGAAACCTTGTCTCGGAAAAAAACACACGAAAAAACAAACAAACAAACAAACAAACAAACAAAAAAGGAGGTGAGATGGAAGATCCCCTAAGGCAGCTAGCTAGACTAACCAAATCAATGAGCTTTGGAATCCACTGAGGCACCTCAATATATCAGGTGGAGAGTGATCAAGAAAGATGCCCGATGTCAACCTCTGGCTTCCACACACACACATGCTTGCATGCACGCACACACAAACATGTAAATTTGAATATACACATTCACATGCCAAAACAACAAAAACAAAAATGTGTTCCTTGTAAGCATCTTATATAAAAGTCATAGAGATCCTTCTAGAACTTTAATGTATATGATTCTAGAATATTTTATAAGTATCAGTTGCATAATGATATGAAAACAAATTTACAGAGTAAATGATTTAATCTATTTACTTCCGATTTAGTTGCCTTATAAATTCATAGGATATTGTAGATATTTTTCAGTTCCAACACAAACTCTATACTGTGTATCATTCAGAATATTACTTATTTTTATAGCACTAGGAATTGAACCCAGGGCCTCATACCTGGCAAGCAAATTTCTAATTTCTGAGTTTGTATGGTTGTGCATGTCCCACAGGCTTTCATGTGGGTACCAGAGGACAGCATGCAAGAGTCAGCTCTCTTTCTACCATGTGGTTCCAGGGACTGAACTTAGGTTGTCAGACGAAGCTGCAAGCACCTTAACCTGATGAGCAATTACACAGGCTCAGAATACTAATTTATTAAATATGTCATATGGCCTGAGGGCATGGCTGTTTTTAGACCTGGCCCTGAGTTTTACTCCTAATGCTGCAACACACACACAGACAGAGACACAGACATACATATACTTTTTCTTTTCTCCCTCTCTCTCTTTCTTTCTGTATTCCAAAGTTTTACTAACCTTTTAGGCCTGTCAAACATATAATCAGACATTATATGTTTATAATGTTTATAATTATTATATTTATTAAAATATAATAAACATATAATTATATGTTTATAATTTTATGAACTGGAAATTACTTTACAAAAGAAAATGCAAATAAAGAACTAAATGGATAACATAGTCATAAGAAAGATATCTTGATTTGCCTGGGATGGTGGTACACATGTGTAACACCAGCTCTCAGAAGACTAAGATAAGAGGACCATGAGCTCAAGGCTATACTGGGATATGCGCATGAGAGTCTATCTCAAAACACAAAATCAGGCATGAGAGTCTATTTCAAAACACAAAATCAAATAAAGACATATCAAAACAAAACTATCAGGGTGAGATGCTACTTCAAAAATAAGGGTTTGTTAACATACAGCTGACAGTTTTTTAGCACCAAATAAAATTTGGCATATTATTTCAAGAGATAAGAAATAACTAAATTCATTAACTCAGAAAGTATACTTCTGAGACTCTATCTAAGGAAACATTTTAAAATACAAACAGAATTGATATGCTGGAGGCAATTTAATGTCTGCTTATTAATAAAAGCCATAGCCGGGCGGTGGTGGCGCACACCTTTAATCCTAGCACTCGGGAGGCAGAGGCAGGCGGATCTCTGTGAGTCTGAGGCCAGCCTGGGCTACCGAGTGAGTTCTAGGAAAGGCAACAAAGCTATACAGAGAAACCGTGTCTCGAAAAACCAAAAAAAAATTTAAAAATAAAATAAAATAAAATAAAATAAAATAAAAGCCATCAAAAATAATTCATACTGATGTATACAAGACAGGAGAAAAGCCTACGTAGAATAGGTTAAATCAAGAAAACAGGAAACAAAATTGGTTCAAGCATACAGACAGGTTCAAAGCCTGCCCACTTAACAGTGTGGCAGTAAGTCTATCTTCATTGCAAAGGAATGACTACAAGAAAGGCATTNTTGAGTGCTAAAGTTCCAAGTTTAAACAAGGAAGCAACAATTGTCACAATTGGTTTTGTATAATAAAAATTTAATTTACTACCATATATATAAAGCATCTACACACATACATGTCACGGTGTCTAAGTGTAAACCCCTAAGTGGAGTATCAAAGAGCAAACCAGAGTCAATAGCTTAGAAACATTCCCAGACCAAGTGAAAAACATATACAGTTCATATGCAGCTGAGTTCTAACCGAGTTGCTCATTTCTCACAAACCTAGTGCTTTGATGGAAACTTCATCAAGCGTGTGGTCTCCAGCCGCTCCAGGTCTAAAGAATGCTATCCCTCCTTTACAGTAATTAAGTAAGGAGTCGGGGAAAGAGCTAAGTGAAGGCAGGGACCCTTTCACTCGAATCTGAAAAGAATGAGAGAATATGTCAATCAGGAGTAAACCAGCTTTACAGGAAACTACAGGGCAAGGTAGCCATGAAAACTCACACAGAGCATACGCAGCACTGGTCCTCTGCTACACAAGCAGACTACAGTGAGCTGGACTCAGAGACTCAGCTCACAAATCTAATTCAATATTCATTCACTACATTCTCTCTGAAAAGAAAAAGTCACTAAGCCATTTGCATGGTCTTGTCACTCAGTTTTCCTATATTCATCTCTGTCTTTCCCTACTACAGTCATGAGCAAGAAAATATCTAAATCTCATCTGAAATTAACTGTGCATTACCTAAAACAAACAAACAAAAAACCTTCTTAGCTGGGCAGTGGTGGCGCACACCTTTGATCCCAGCATTTGGGAAGCAGAGGCAGGTGGATCTCTGTGAGTTTGAGGCCATTCTGGTCTACAACAAGTGAGTTCCAGGACAGTCAGGGCTACACACAGAAACCCTGTCTTGAAAAACAAACAAACAAACAAAAAATCTTACTTACATATATAACTTTTTTTTTTTTACTTTTTCGAGACAGGGTTTCTCTGTGTAGCTTTGGCGCCTTTCCTGGAACTCACTCNCGGTAGCCCAGGCTGGCCTCGAACTCACAGAGATCCGCCTGCCTCTGCCTCCCGAGTGCTGGGATTAAAGGCGTGCGCCACCACCGCCCAGCCATACAACTTTTAAAAAGTGAATCATTAAATGAAAGAAATGGAAAGTCATCAATTGGCAAGTCCTAGAAAGCAATGACTCTAGGAAAGGCCTATCGATAAAATGTCAAGCTAGAAAAGAAGTTGATGGGTTGATGGAGAATTTGATACAAGGTCTGACATGACCAAATCCCTTAAGCTATTTCACTTTTAAAACTGTGGGGCCACAGCGAAGTACACAATTGTTACAAAGGATTCTTTCCAAGATGATCTGAGCTTGAATATACTCAAACCTCTGTAGCTCGGTGGGTAGATATCAACAACCAGTTTCCAGGGAATCAATGGAACGAACAAATTAAATGGCATTAAATGAAGCAATGATCACAAATGTAGATATGGTACAGAACAATCACTGCTTCTCTAACAGATCAAGGGCTTTTTATTTTTACAGAGGAATGCTGTTATAGCATCAAGAGTAAAGATGAGCAGTAAGTTTACAGCCTTCTTCTACCTGTCACTTCAAGAAAGACATGATCTAATCAAATGCTCTATAAGCAAGCTAATGGCAGCCCCTCCATCACTTTACTAGCAGGATGGTACTAAGAGGTAGACCGAGCAAAGAAATGGGAACTTCAGTGCTATGGCCACATGAACTGAACTGTCAACAATCTGAATGAATCTGGAAATGAGTTCTCTCATCAAGACACTAGAAGAGAGCATAGCTCTGCTGTTAACCTTAAGTGGCTTTGTGGTAGAACCAGCTTAGCTCACAGGACTTCCAATGCACAGAAACAGTGAAATAAGTGGACATGGTTTTAAGTTACAAAATGTTGGCAATTTGTTAAAATGAAATAGAAAACTAGTATATTACAGATATTTAATTTGGTATCATTTTTTAAATTGGAATTAAAATGTAAAGACCTTTATAAAGCTCATCTTTGTAAGTGATGGCTACCTAGCTGGTTTTGCTATATTCAATTAGTCAACCATAAATAACAACTGTCTAATTCAAGAACTTTTTTATCAACACCTCTCTCTCTCCCTCTCTCTCCCTCCTTCTCTCTCTCTCTCCCTCCCTCTCTCTCTCCCTCCCTCCCTCCCTCCCTCNAAATTGCTATGGGAGGGGGGGACCTGCCGGGAACATATCTTACTCATTGGCTTTTGACTTAATTTCTGGTCACTGCACATTCAACAACAACAATGTTTTCATGACCCTTGCATTCAGTGATGTGATTATGTATGTATGAGGTTGTGATTCATGGTTTAAAAAGCTGTGATTAAAAAAAAAAATTACAAACCTTTGAAATTTGAATCACAAAAGCTGCTTTTAGAAATGCTGGAAGCAAACGTAATCACTCATTCCTCAGATGTGTGGCACTGTTGGAAAAGCTCCGTCTGCTACAAAGATACAAATGCAATTTAGAAATGATATCACTAGGAAGAATCGGGTAGACAGCTAAGGAGAACTTATGGTAGACAAGAGTATGATCCTATTTCTTATGTCAAATATAAAATTCATAATCAATCTCAATTTTGGTTGTTATATTTTGGCTATGGATTTAGTCAGTTTTGTGTAAAGTTCACATTGAAGAGAAAGGTTGGTTATCAAGACTCAAGCCTAGAGGTGAGGTGGAAGTGATGTCTAAATAACTAAAGTACTGTAAGCTTCCTATAAAATGACCAAAACTCTAGGGACTTTATTACATGTGGGACAGTGAAGAGACTTTATTGTCACTTCTTTTTAAAAGAAATTTTCTTATTTTTAATTGTGCATGTGTTTCTGTGTAATTTCCCCCATAATTTTCCTCCTCTCTCTCTCTCTCTCTCTCTCTCTCTCCCTCCCTCTCTCTCTCTCCCTCCCTCCCTCCCTTTCTCTTTCTGGAGTCGTAAGTTTCTATTTCCCCCTTTCCAGACCTTGGAAACCATTGTCGACTTTTTGTCTTCATTGTAATGACAATGAACATAGTTTTATCATATTTTTAAACCTCATTTTTCTCTTTAAAAACCCTCAACAGGCCAGGCACCATGGCGAACACCTTTAAATCTCAGTGCTCAGGAAGCAGAAGCAGGTGGATCTCTGTGAGTTGGAGGCTAGCCTGGTCTACACAGTAAGTACCAGGTCAGCCAGGGATGCATGTGAAAACATCTCCAAACAAACAAACGCTAATTTGAGGCTAAGGTAATGGCTCAATTGATAAAGTGTTTGCCATGTGAGTGTCAGGACCTGAGTTCATAGCTCCAGGATCCACACTAAGCAGGACATAGCATGAGCTTGTAATCCCAGTGCTCTTAGGCCAAGATGACAGGTGGAGACAGGAAATTGCTGGAATCTTGAGGGCCAGCTAGCCTGGCATATGCAGTAGCAAAATGTCACAAATAAGGAGGAAGATGAGGACTGACACCTGAGGTATCCTTGGACCCTCTAACGCACGCCGTGGCATGCATACACCAGCTTTCACATATACAAAACACATGCAGACATATATGTCATACATATATAAAGTTTTCTTAAAGCTAATTTTGGTCAAGCATGGTGGGACACGCCTGCTGAGGTGAATACTAGTACTCAGAAGCCTGAGTTAAAGGCTAGCCTGGGCTATACAATGAGATTTTGTCCCATCTATTAAAAAAACAAAACAAAACAAAAAAAAACCACCAATTTTCAAAAATAAGGACTTGCAACGGGATAACGAAACACATCCAATACCTCCTCAGCTTGAGAACAGGTGAGTCAGGAAAAGTCAGGATGGAAGGGCATGGACGGCCCAGAATCAAACTGCACATCTCAGAAGACAGCAAAGGAAGTCCTAACCACTGAAAAGACGCCTGCTAGTAAATAGCCAAGAATTCACTCTTAATTTTCCATGCTTGGAACCCCTGAGGTTGCCACAAAACACAGATCTTACCTCCAGAACAAGTAGGGGAGGAGGAGCCCTAAACAGAAGAAATTTTCCATGATTTAGGGGTGGAAAGAGTAGGTCCAGTCTGGAAGAATTACTATATGGTGACACTTTCTATTTTCATACAGAGTGAGCTAACCGAGAGGCTCACTTCACAGTGTCATCTGTCAGCCAGAAAAACCTGACCTGAGTTGTTTATTGTAAATAAGCCCAAGATTTGTAGATTCCTTAGAGTGAACGTGAGCACATCTCAGAGGCCTTACACAGCACTTGAATGACTAAGTCAGTCCATACCTTTTGCATGACTTTTCTTGCCCACCTCAGCTGCAAGATGTACCACTGTGCAACAGAAAAAGAGCATCGAGCTGCCCGGAAAAGCAAGAGAACTCGCTGCAAGATTCCAGACAGCTTTTGGCGATTATCTTTTTCAGCTTTTAAAAGAAGATTGTCACCGTGTTCCTGAGGACAACAGAATAGTAATCTATTACAGTTATCTATCTATCACAGCTGTTTGGTGTATTACCTAAGACCATACTTTGCTGGAAACCAGAAGGTTATCTTCAGCTCCTGCAATTGTAACAAGATCACTATTATCAGGTTATGTTTAAAAGTAGACAAAATCAGCTTTAACTAAGAGAAGGCTGCATTGTGCTTACTTCACTAAGAACAGCTGGCTGGGGGCAATACAATGGAGGCGCTGGAAGATACAAGTCGGCCGGCACTAAGCCCCACAGCTTCTTACTGAAGTCCTTGGCAGAGTCCAGCAACAGCTGCAGTGTCTCTGAAACAATATCTGCGTCAGCCATGACGGCCGCTTTCAGCACTTCTTGCACAGACCCAAACAACAGATTAGCGTCTTCTTCTTCAATGGGATCTATCAAACATGATCAAGGTAACGTTAGCCAGGTGCGGTGGCACATGACTGTAGTCCTAGCATTCAGGATCCCGAGGCAGGAGGAAGGGACGGATGTTCAAGGTCACACTGGGATACATAACATGACCCCATCTCTAAGATAACAGTAATTATAAATGTATGTGCAAAACAAACAGAGTGTCATTCCAGTGTGGCTGCTTTGTTTTGTTTTTGGCAATGCTGAAGATTGACTCCAGGGCCTCTTACATGTCAAGCTTACTGAGTGGTATCCCCACCTCACAATCATTCTTCACCTGACATCAGTGTTCGTCCTTCCTGCGGTGCTCAGCATCAGACCCCGAGCAAAGCACGTACCAGGCAAGTGCTCTGCCGCTGAGCTACCACTCCAGCTCATTTGGCATCCGTTTTAGGTACTCCCATGATGAAGTACAAATATCAAATTTTTGATAATTTTGTCAAGGTGTTCATATTTCTAAATATTTGTAAGCTTTTGTAATAGCACAGGTTTATAGTAACCTGATATACTTAGAACACATGTAGGTAACACACCTGTAAATTGCTTATATTTTGAGCTCTTTTCATTTTTTGCTTCCAAAGAGACAGGCTGACCTAAAAAACACTGCAGTTTTTCCTGAAAAATCTGTGCTGGTCTCATATTTAAGGGCAGATCCATACCCTTTTTCTTGGACCTGAAATGACATCAAATTAAGAGAAATAAAATTTTGGGAAAAAGAAAAGATTTTACATCAAGAAGTAAAAGTATTTAAGAAAATATGGAGTCATTTGCTTTGTACACCTAAATCCTACTTACAGAAAGTAAACACCATGTTAAGGGTTTTCAGAGAATACAGTATCTCTCCATTCTCACTGCCACCTTTCATAAGTACTCTACCCAAAATAACCTCAACTTCTTTGCCAGATGCTTTTGCCCATACTTAGGATGTTCTTAGTCCTTAGCTACTCGGCCCGTCAAAGTGCTATCTATCCTTCAGTGTGCATCTGAAAGAACACCTCCCGCATGGAAAGTTTCTGGCCTTCCCCTCATTTGCTATTACCGTTCTCTGTTATGCAACTGGAAGTTGTCTCACACACTATGCAAATCTTATAATGTTTTGTCCTATTTATGATAAAGTCTAAGCACCTTAAAAGTTTCTATCTATTAAAATGTCTGTCACGAAGCTTTGTGTTGATCAGTTACTTAATAAATACATGTTGGATCATTGATTGAAACTACATAAAAGACTGTCCACAGTGACCTAACAAAAGAAACCCTGTCTNGAAAACAAAAAAAACAGACAAAAAAATAAGAGATTAGTTTACTTAGTCTAAACTCAAATCCCCTCCCACTGCAGTGCTGCACGCCTGTAATCCCAGCACTCAAGAGGCTGAAGTAGAAAGATAGTGAGTTTGAGGCCAGCCTACACTACGTAGCATGATCCTATCCAGAAAGAAGGGAGTGGGAAATGGCAAGACAGGAATGGAGAGAGAGGGAAGGTGTAAAGGNAGAAAAGAAAGTAAAAGAAAGGGCAAGAAAAAACAACCTCGAAATCCCATTTGGGATAAACTCCCCAACTATCTAGTTGCCTTTTTAGGATATTACTAACATAAATATGCTAAGTAAGTATGTCAGCAAAAGGAAGTAAGCCATTGAGCCATTGTCCAACACAGCAATCACTGTAGCAGACGGTTATTTGCTTTACTTTAAATTGAAAATTCAACTCTTTGGTGTCATCAGCCACATTTCAAAAGTTCAACAGTACTGTAGCCAGGGACTATCACACTCTGCAGCAAGGACAAAAACATCAGAACAAGGTTCTATCAGACAATGCAGAAGGAAGGAGTCTACATATGTAAATATCAACAAGAAGAAAAATGTAAAATACTTACGATGCTATTATTATGCAATACTTGAAGCTAATCCAGAAATCCATACCTTGGGCTGCTGAGATAGCTTAGCAGGTAAAATTACCTGCTGCCAAGTCTGATGACCTAATTTCAATCCTTGGAACACACATCGCAGAAGGAGAGAAATGACTCCCACAACTTGTCCTCTGACCTCCACATAGGCACTACGATATGTATGCACCCAAATGCACACACACAAAATAAATAAATAATAAGTAAACTATAAGAATTCATACCTCACAAAATTGCGATCATGTTTACAGAAAACTTGGAGGGCCACACCAATGGAAACAGATGTCTTCCAGTCTCCAAGTTTATGTGCCAACCACACAGCCTCTGGAATCAGGCCACCAATAAATAATAGTTCGAGAGCATATTCAACTGTCCATACATTTGAAAGATTCTGATCTCTAACAAAACTGGCAACCTTAGAGTGTTGTAGAGGAATAAGTCGTAGGGAATGCTCTGTGAGTGAATTAGAGAAAATGATATTACAATTGCATACATATACTCCAACTCATGCCTCCTTACCTAATTAAATTGCTTTAGTTAATATCTTCCAACACAACAATAAAGAGACATACAGAAATAAAATAATACCCTCTAGAACAGTTTTGTTAAGACTGAAATATGTGCTTCCTTAAATGTACTATGCATAAAATACAAACTTTTTTTTTTTTTTTTTTTTTTTTGGTTTTTCAAGACAAGGTTTCTCTGTGTAGCTTTGGAGCCTATCCTGGAACTTGCTCTGTAAACCAGGCTGGCCTCAAACTCACAGAGATCCGCCTGCCTCTGCCTCCTGAGTGCTGGAATTAAAGGCGTGCGCCACCACCACCTGGCAAATACAAACATTTTTAAAAAGTGAAGAACACAGCAGAAATAGAATGAGTGTATTACACAAAATAAAGGTGAATACTGTGAGTTAGATAAAATAAATGTACATATGTATATACCAGATCAGGGACTCAGAGATGGCTCAGTAGTTAAGAGCACAGACTACTCTATCAGATCAGGGTTCAGTTGCCAGCACCCATGACCAGCAGCTCACAATGTTCTGTAACTCTAGTTCTAAGGGACCTAATGCCCTCGTCTGGCCTCCTTGGGCACTGTGCTCACATTCACATACCACACACAAATATACACATATACATAATTAAAAATAAAATCTTTTAAAAATGTATTCAGAACTATTCAGAAATACGTTCCTATTTTTCATAGCAGATGATGAGATCTAAAAGACAGATTTATATCATTTTATATTATCCATAGAGCCAATTTTTTTTAATTTCAGAAAATATTCAAAACATATAAAATGCTTAATACATTAGTTTTCATCTAAAAAAAAAAAAGGACTGGGCCTGGGAAGAGTGTTTAGTCAATAAAGTGCTTGCTTTACACACATGAAGACCTCAGTTTGAGCTCCAGAACCCACATTAAAAAAAGGCAGGCATGCTTGTGTGTACTTGTAATCTCTGGACTGAGACAGCATAGACAGACTGATCCTGAGTTGCGGGGCCACCAACCCAGTCTATTTGGTGAGAGACTGTGTCCTGACTCAAAAACACAAAGAAAAAATGGGCAGACAGTGCCTGTGGAATGACACCTGAGGTCTTCTATGGCCTCTGCTCGCGCACATACACACACACACACACACACACACACACACATGCACACACACGCACACACGCACTAGAGGGCTGACAGTCAGGTACCACACAAGTCACTCACAGTACTTGGGAAGCAGAGGCAGGAGGATCAAAAGATATCCAAGGCCATCCCTGGCTACACTGTGCTTAAGGCCCACATGGGCACATGAAAGCTTGTCTCAAAAAGCAAGAACAGAAAAGGGGTTGATAGAGCATTTGCCAAGCATGCTAGAGGCTCTGGCTTCAACACCTCCTACTGTCAAAATGAATGAATGAATGAATGAATGAATGAGGCAGTGAATGAATGAAAGAAACAAGGAATGAACGATGAAAGGAAGGAAGGTAAGCTAATGTTACACCTATAATCTCAGCCAGTCAGGAGGTTAAAACAAATAACGATGGGTTCACAACAGAGGCAAGCTTGAGTAAAGGTTTAGACAGTGCAATTTCCGTAAGATGCTGACTGTAGATACCATGTGTAAAAAGTAAGGTAGGAAAGTATTTGTTTACTATGTTACCTGTTTTAATATGTAGTGGTGGAAGAACATTCACACTGTGAGGTGGCAGAATGCACAGTGGTTCATTGGTGAAATAGGCAGCCATGAAACGGGCCATGCACTGGACAACTCTGACTGCTGCCTCAGGATGTACACTTCTAGTCACTGCAAACTCATAGTGAGACTTCTCAGAATCTAAGGAATACAGCAAATGGCCAGGAAATTCTCAACAAACCATAAAGAAGTAAAATTACTTGAAACAACCCCCACTCTCAGGCTCATCCAGTGTCACACTGGAGCACAAAGCAAGCAGAAGAGTCTCCAAACACTGTCCTCCCAGGACTGCCCCTACATGCTCGGCCCATCCAGAACTGCATCCTAATGCATTCCAGTTAGGTGCATGCCCCAGATCCCTTGCCCAGGTACAGTTGGAGCTGCTGGACACTATCCCACTCCTTTTCAATATAGTGCTGGTGGTACACTGGTGAGCACAGCTGCCCTTCAATACAGTGTTTGAAGCTAGAGCTAGAGCATTAAGAGAAGGAAATTAAAGGGACACTGATAGGAAAAGAAGCCAAATTATCCCTATTTGTAGAAGATAATATGATAATATATATAAAAAATACCAAAAATTTCACCAGAAAACTTCTAGAAACAAACAAATGTTCAGCAAAGTGGCAGAAAACACACACACAAAATNAAAAACAGTAGCCTTTTATATACTGATTACAATGCAGCAGTCATGGACGCACTCTCATTCACAATAACCTCAAAAAGGAAACAAAAATATATAGGAATAAACCTAACCAAGGAGGTAAAGAAACTGAGAAANGCACCTATAAGATGGAAAGATCTCCCATGTTCATGGATTAGTCCATGTTCATGGATTAGTAGAATACTGCAAAAATGATAATCCTGCCAAAATCAATTTATAGATTCAACACAATCATAATCAACATATTCAAAATGTTCTTTACAGAAATAGAAAAGAAAAAAAAAAGCACCAAAATTCACATAGACACACAAAAGACCTCAGGTAGCCAAGAAATCCTGAGCAAAAACAACAATGCTGGAGGGATTACCATTCGGATTTCAAGCTGTATTACAGAGTTACAGTAATAAAAACAACACAAAGAAGACAAGTAGATCAACAGAACAGGATAGAAAACCCAAGCCTAAGTACATACTATTCCAATCATCCAATATTTGACAGAGATGCCAAAAATACAACTTGAGGAAGGACATCAACTTCAGTAAATGGTGTGTCCTGGTTAGTTTTTCATTGGCTTAACATAAGGTACAGTTATCTAGGAAAAGGAACCTCAATTAAGAAAGCTGAGTCTGGGCTGGAGAGATGGCTCAGAGGTGAAGAGCACTGACTGTTCTTCCAGAGGTCCTGAGTTCAATTCCCAGCAACCACATGNTGGCTCACAAGCATCTGTAATGAGGTCTGGCGCCCTCTTCTGTATACATAATAAAGAAATCTTTAAAAAAAAAAAAAAGAAGAAAGATGAATCCATCAGATTGCTGTGGGCATGTCTGTGGGAAAATTTTCACGGCTAATGTTTGATGGAGGAGGACCCAGGCCAACTATATACAGTGCCACCTCAGGGCAGGAAGTCCTGGGGGATAAAAGAAAGCATACTGAGCAAGCCAGTAAGAAGCACTCCTCTAGGGTCTCTGTGTCAGTTCTTGCCCTATTTTCCCCTCATGATGGACTGCAAGCTGTAAAGTGAAAGAAACCCTTTCCTCCATAAGTTTCTTTTGGCCAGTGTTTTGGGAGTTGGTGTGTTTGTGGGGGTTACTTTTAATTGGTTTGAGATAGGGTCTCTTGGCTGTCCTGGAACTCACTATGTAGACCAGGCTAGCCTTGAACTCAGAGATTGCCCGCCTTTGCCTCCAGAGTGCTGGGATTTTGGGTCAGTGTTTTATCATAGCAATAGAAAGCAAACTAAGGCAATTATGCTGGGAAAACTGGATGTCCACAGAAGAAAAATGAAATTAACCCCTGTCTATCACCCTGCTCAACAACCAGCTCAACTGGCTTAAAGACTTCAATGTATAACCTGAAACTGCTAGAAGAAAACACAGGCAGTACTCTACAGGACATAGGTGCAGGAAAGGACTCTCTGAATACAATTCCATTCTCTCAGGAATTAAAGCAAACAACTGATAAGTAGGATTTCATAAAACTGAAAAGCTTCTGCATAGCAAAAGAAACAATCAAGTGAGTGACAAAGAAGCCCACACAGTGAGAGATAACCTTTGCAAGGAATTAGGAAGCAAGTGAACATATTTTGACTTCTCTCGGGAAGTAACTTTAATGAGTTCTTGGATAAATCTCAAAGGACAGTTGTGCACTCTACTCCACTGGGAAGCTGATGATCCAAAATCCACATAGAATAACAGTCACTGTAAAGTTGGGGCAATTTTTATGTATAAACTATTTTTTCTCTATACCCATAAGTAAAAATTAACACTATTAAGCCAGTGGGATGCTTATAATCCCAGCATTTATGAGGCTCAGGCCAACATGGGGCTGGTTACATGAGTACCAAGAAAGTCAGAGAGAAACACAGCAAGACCCTGTTTCAAAATAAAGAAAGAAGCCAGGTGGTGGTGGCACACGTCTTTAATCCTAGCACTTGGAGCCAGAGGCAGGCAGATCTCTGTGAGTTCGAGGCCAGTCTGGTCTACAAAGTGAGTTCCAGGACAGTCAGGGCTGTTAGACAAAGAAACCCTGTCTTGGAAAAACCACGATAGATGGATGGATAGATGGATGGATAGATAGATTGATTAGACAGACAGACAGGGAAAGAGGGAGAGAATATACTGAATTTTAAAAAGTATACCTGAGCAATCTTTCCGTTCTTTTACAGGTAACTGGGACCAGCTGAGTATCTCTCTTACTAGGTGATCACATAATCCTTGAGCATCATTCAAATTATAGCGGTAGAGGTGGCAGTACAAGAGAGAGAGATAGTACCGTAACTGAAGAAAGCATGTCCTTCTTCCTCCTAAAACAGAAAAGAGTTAAACTGACAAGCATGGTATCAAGGGACTGCTCTCTGGCTAGTGCCACATAGACACAAGTNTGATAATTGTGAAAATTCATTTTTATATAATCATGACATGTAGGCTTTTTGCATCTGTTTTATACTTCAATAAATGATCTACTTAAAAAACAGAGCAGCAATTGGGCATGTGGTACATGCCTTTAATCCCAGTACTCAGATGCAGATTCAGGAGGATTTCTCAATTTGAGGCCAGCCTTGTCTACGTAGAGAGTTCTAGGCTAGACAGGGCTACAAAGTGAGATCTGATCTAAAAAAAAAAAGTAATAAAAATAAATAATAACAAGTCAACAATACTAGGTCTTTCTATTCTAAGTTCTATTTTGTTTTCTTTCAAGAGGCCCTAAGATGATAGCTGTTTCCTAAAGAGATCAAATTCTCACCATCAGAGCACTGGGGTCTTCTGCTCATTTCTATCTCATGTGTCTAAGTGAAAGAATTTCAATTTTATTTGGGGTTACTACACTATGTCCTCATGTGAATCAAGATATAATATTGTGCAGATATGACAGAATGCCTGCTTGCAGGTGAACTCAGCTAGGCAGGGCACCTTTCCCCACTCTTTTCACCGCCTCCACCACCACCATGGGCCAAGCACATAAATGTGATGGCTGGAACACAGGTCCACAAAATAGCCTTAATATTAATAGGGCAGAAAAGCTAAAGGGGGCTGAGTCCTTGTAGGTGTCCACAGAAACACCACATCAGCTGAGTCTGCCAACCTCTAGTCCATTCCTAAGGCACTTCCTTTGAAGCTACTGCTACTATGAGTGTCCATTATTAGAAGCCACATCCATAGGTACAGTTATAAATAAAATGCCCACAGTGGGCTCACTAAGGAAACTTGTCATCTAAAACTCCCTAATTCACTGAATTCCTCTCCTTTATCCAGTTACCCAGGTCTCAAAACTGAGAATTACATTAAACTTTTCTTCCAAATCTACTCAATCACAATTTCCATTGCTCAAACTTGCTATGTATCTGCTAAATATGAGTACATTCCATTACCACTGATATGGCATTGGTTCAGTCTCTTCATCTGAGTAATGATCTTGCTTCTATGTACAACTCACATCCCTCCAACCACAAATGTATCAAAGTGACCTTCCTAAATCAACTATAAAGGTACTCCTGATGTATAACAGGGTTATTTCCCAATACACCCATCATAAATAAAAACAATCATAAATCAAAAAAGCATTTATGTGAGGTAGAAGGATAGATCAGCATTAAGGAGCAGTTGCTGCTCTTGCAAAGGACCTTGGATGGATTCCTATCGCCTACATGGAGGCTCATAACCCTCTGTAACTCCAGTTCCAGGGGATCTAACACCTTCTTCTGACCTCCATAGGTGTCAGGCACATACATGGTACACAACATACATGCAAAAGACTCATACACATAAAATAAAAATAAATAAATCTTTTTAAAATGCAATTATATACCTAACCTACCAAACATCACAGTATACCACGGAGTATCAATTGTTACCCTTGTGATCATTCAGCTCACTAGAATCTGAGACTCACTGCTGCTCTTCAGGATTGCATACTGTGGTGGTTTGAATAGGTATGGCCCCCACAGACTCATGTGTTTGAATGTTTGGCCCATAGAGAGTGGCACTATTAAGAGGTGTGGCCTTATTGGAGTAGATGCAGCATTGTTGGAGGAGGTGTGTCACTGTGGGGGCAAGCTTTGAGGTCTCCTATGCTCAAGCCATGCCCAGTGTCACAGTTCACTTCCTGTTGCCTTTGGATCAAGATGTAGAACTTTCAGCTCCTTCTCCAGCACCATATCTGCCTGCATGGCATCATGTCCCACCATGATGATAACAGACTAAATCTCTGAAACTGTAAGCCAGCCTCAATTAAATGTTTTCTTTCATAAAAGCTGTCATGGTCATAGTGTCTCTTCACAGCAATAAAACCCTAACTAAGACACATACTTCACATAGCATAACTTCTAGCTCAGCAAAAAATTGAATACACATGGCTTTCACACCATCACAAAGTTTAAAAGCTTAACTATTGTAAATCAGGGACCTTCTGTATTTATTTGAACAGTCTTTTCCTTAAAAATGTGTCTTGGGACAGTAAGGTAGCTCTATGGGCAAAGCTGCTTGCCAGCAAGCCTGACAACCTGAGTCTGAGCCCCCGTTCCCACATGGTGGAGGAAGAGAACTGAGCCCTATCAGTCATTCTCTGACCTCCACAGGTATGCTGTAGCAATTATGTATCCCTCCACACAAATAAATAAATGTACTTTTAAAAAACTGGCCTATAATCCCAGCACTCAGGAGGCAGAGGGAGGCAGATCTCTGAGTTCAAGGAAGCCTGGTCTACATAGTAAGTTCCAGGCCAGCCAGAGCTACAAAGTGAGACCATGTTTTTTAAAAGAATCTTAACTGGTTCTACTTCTTTTTTGTCACTCCATACAAGACCTTCCTTCACTACTGTTCCCTGTCACCATTATTGGCCTACCACTAATACTGCATATGTAAATCACATATTTGCACTTTGCCAAATTCTTATACTTTCTCAGGCTTTGGATTTCTCTAGATCCCAGAACTTGTGACACCTTTTGATTCAGGGGTAAATGTGTGACTCAGCTGACAGAACTTATTTAGGATCTAAATTCATGAAGAACACACATCCTCTGTTAAACCGTCTACCAGCTTTATTTGTTTTTCCAGACAGGGTTTCTCTGTGTAGCTCTGGCTGTCCTGGAACTCACTCTGTAGATCAGTCTGGCCTCAAACTCACAGAGATCCGCCTGCCTCTGCTCCCAAGTGCTGGGATTAAAGGCGTGCACCACTACCACCCAGCCCTCTCCTACTGGTTTCACTGTCCAATTTCAACTCAACTTTAAACATCAGTCTCTCCAGGGTTCCCTGGAGCTGATCCACCTTCAGGCTTAGACTGTGGGAGTGCTCTTCTTGTGCTCCCTAGCCTAAACAAGTGATTGTAACAAAAGGTAACCTTTTAGGATCTCTAGTGCCTTGTGCACAGCTGGCAAACACTGAGAAAACACTAAGGAGATGAAAAAGGGAAGTGTGCAAAGCTAAAGCAATCTGAAAATAACTGTAAAGCCTGGTGCTCTGACCAGGCAGTAACTACACTCAGGCCACGCCCAGAGCTGCCAGCTAGGAACGTTTATCATCCCAGTCACACCTTCAGTCCTATATCATCGAAAATGTTATCAGTTTCTGGAACCCAGAGTCCTATGTCACTATAAAAACCCCATGCAAACTTAACTTCAATTCTTTGTTCAACCTGAAACTCTCTAATCTCTTAACGGCCAGGGAGCATAGCTCCATGGTCCTCTCAATGTCTGTAGGAAAGTGGCAGAACATTTGATGTATAGTTTCCCATTTAGATATTTGTGGTGCCTTTAAAAGGGAAAAACACGTTTAAGATATAAATTTCATTTCTTATCCATTAATATTCAACCACAGGTTTTATCATTAAACAAGGCCAGGCCGGGGTGGGCAGGAAACTAGAGAGCATTGAAAGATTTTAAAAATCAAGAATAATTTAAAATACAGTACAGCATTTCTGGAAGTCAAGTTCCCTACAATCTGCATCTTACTTGAATAAGACAGTGTGACTACTCTGAACTTTAATATATTTAAACTCTGCAGAAAGTTAATTGATGTTCTTACCAATACAGTTGTTATCTTTTTTTTTTTTTTTTTTGAAACGTCCCTTACCTTTCTCTTGGGTTTCTTGTAGAGCCTTTTTCCACAGATGAACTGATTTTTCATATGAGCCTAACAGAAAACACTCTTCACCTAAGGATGATTTTATCCAACAATTAGTTACAGTTAATTACATAACTTTTAGATGTTTACTTTATTTTAAAATTCAGTAGATACATCTCCAGCCTGAAATTATTCTGAAAATCAAGTAAGTGTAACTCATTTTGAAAGACCAAAGCCCAGTTAATCATTTCACATATCCAAGGAGTTAGAAACTGTCTGTGAGATACTGACCATTGGTAGGTGTAAGCTCTAAGGCTTGATGCAAGCTGTCCCCAGCCATCTGCAGGTTAGTCTGCAGATGACATAACAGAGTCTTGACAAAAGATACTTCATGTGTAATATTTTCAGGTAATTGTCCGTCACTGTCAGGAATTCTTCGACTTAATTGTGCTTGATACCATAAAGTTTTTTTGTACAATAGTCTCCAAAGAGCAATCAATCTGTACACAAAATTAGACAATTGTCAAAACCAAATTTCATGAGTAATGAGAACAAGTTTAGCTCTCTTCATAGGCATGTGCTTGATTTCTTCACAGATGCAATAGAACACACTGACCAAGTTCATGATCACAGTCTAGTGGCAAATGCATATACTAAGGACCACAAGATTTTCACAAATGTTTTACAAACCTGTACACATTTTTCATTACATACTTAACTTTTATTGTATACTTTCAAGATCATTATGGCTGCC
>LZPO01027459.1:233765-244032 GCA_001675575.1 Neotoma lepida | reverse complement strand
GTACCTGAAAATCTGTAGTTTCATTTAATTTCATTGTTTCTTCTGCCTGCAGAAATCTGGGGACAGTGCCATGTCCTGACCCCTCCTTTCCTTGATGCTTTAACAGGCTAGACCTTAAGGAATCCAATGATCGCAAGTTCAGCCCTTTNTCCTTTGGCTATAGGAAAAAAGACACGATTTCCAAGCACAAAATTTTATCTGTAATTCTCAAGCAATTAAAACTTCTAGTGTCAAAAACACTAATATTACTGTNGATANAGTTTTAACTTTGAAAGGAACAGGAAGGCACTTTTTACCACAGATACCAAAAGGCACTGTACCTTAGATAGCATCATACTTTGGTATGCTTTCTCAAGCCTCTGGGTTGAATCAAGTAGAAATGACCTCATGAGCGCTGTTGGAGACTGGTTATCAAGAAACCGAAGGGTCGTAACCATATATCCATCAGAAATAATAAGGTAGGGTAGCCGTGAGTGCGCTTTTATAGAAAACCTCTGTCTCAGAGGGTCACTCTCAGAAGCTGATGAATCTACACAATTATTTGAATCTTGAAATGTAAACTGCTGTGGTCTAGCAAACAAACATGAAAAGCCAAGACTCAGCAAGAGAAGGATCTTAAAGGAAGTAATCACAGTATTCAAAATAAACGGCAAAGAAACCACACAGAATGATGAGAAAACAAGAAGATGAAACACATGGAAGTATTTAATTTGTATATGTGACTTCCAGGAAATAAAACAGTGACCAAAATATATGTCTTTACATGTTTCCAAATTTTTTCCTGACTCTTGTGGCAATTATTATGTCTTGTCCTTTTAAACTATATGCAACCTGTTAAAGAATTATGGCATCTTAACTATTATTATTAAAGAGTTAAGTAGCTGGCTTTCCTTCTACAATATGTAAATATAGGAATAGAATTACAAGAATTACAATTAGTACAATTGTTATTAAGGATGAAAAAAGAAAGAAATAGGACATTTGGAGAATATACTGGTGAGTGACATTTTATGAGTTTAAAATTAGATGAGTCTCTCACATAAATATAGATTATATGTTATAATTCTATAATGGACTCTGATTATAAAATATAGCTGCTTCTTACACTTAATGTTTTATGAATATAAAAGGAGATATATTAATATATGGTAATTTTTTAGACTAGAGAACTATTAAAATACAGATTGGAAGACCTAGTGATAAAGCACTTGCCTAACATGTGCAAGGCCCTGAGTTTGATCTCTAGTATTGTACAAAAACAAGTTAGGATGCCTAAGATCTCAAATAGAGATTGTTTTTTATTAGCTAAATGTCCCACTCTAACAGATTAATTAGAGAAATGTAAGGAAGCATTAAAAACAGTGACATCTAAAAGATACTGCAGAATGTAACAGTCTATAGAGAGGAAACTCAGCAAACTCACAATGCCTAACTTTCAGTGACAGATAAATGCTAGTAGAAAACTGTCATTTCCTGCACTGAAAGTATTTTCTTTTACTCTTTTTAACCTAAAGGTTTTTTTTTTTTTTATTTTATGTGTATGGAGTTTTGCCTGCATGAATGTCAGTGCATGCAGTGCCATGGAGGCCAGATGAGGGTTGCCCACTGAACTCAGTGAGTAAAAGCACTTGCCACACAAGCCTGACATGTTAAGGTGGAAGGAGAGAACTTCTTCCACATGTACACTGTGACACACCTGTGCCCACATACGTACTGTAACCACACACACATATATATAAAATATTAAAATAAAATAAAAATTTTAAAAATACAGTTAAAAAATAAACAACACATTTCATGTAATTTATCGTATGTTGAAAAAAATAACATATTACTATTATTACAAATGCAATATAAGTATCTTTAATGTTTAGAAGACAATACCCTAAGATGTTAATTGTTATCTCTGAGGATTAGGATTGTGAGAATCATGATTATACCATTTAATAATGTGTCATGATTTTCAAATTTTATTTTTTCAAATAGTGAATATCTATTAGAAAAAAGCCATCAATTTGAAAAGCCTTAAAACAGTAACTTTAAAGGCCAATGTGAGGAAAATTCTAGTAAACACAAATTAAGGACCCAAGTTCCAGCCGCAGCACCCACATGGAGGTTCACGACTGTCTGTGTGTAACTCCAGTCCTAGAGGATCTAACACCCTCATCTGGCCTCCTTGGGCACTGAATGCACAAAGTTCAGACATATATGCAGGCAAAATACCTATGCACACAAAATAAAAAGTAAAGGTTAAAAAAAACCAAACCCACAACTTTCACTGCAGGAACTGACAGTTTCCTCTTGGCATTAATCTGTCACTAAAAATTAAGCATTGCTTTTTTGGCTAAACATAATAAAGGATGTCCCCATGTCAGTTTCCTTTCCATAGACTGATAAATTTCAGAAGTCATTTCCATTTTTTCTGTTAAAAAATAGCTCTTAGGGCTGGAGATGACTCAGCAGTTAAGAACTTGACTGCTCTACCAGAAGACTGGAGTTTGACTCCCAGCAAAGTGTCGTCAGTCACAACCGCCAGCATCTTACTTCACTCCCTCAATCTAAGATAATTACTGTCACGCTCATTCACAAGAAAAGAAACTGAGGCTTAAAGGACAATTTAATCATGTACACAACTAGGAAACAGCAAAACTAGTACCTGAAACTTGATTTGTCTGACTACAAGATCAAATTGCTACCTTCTTTCACAACTAAAATCCAAATATGGCTATCTTCAGTCTATTACTAATGGTTTTTGTCCTTTAATATGTTCATTTTGAGTTACTAAGTTATCTTGGTGCTACACTTCTAAAATAATGTGTCATGTTTTATTATCTATTATAGTAAAGCTAAGTTTTCAGTACTATTAAATATTTAAATAACTTTATACTTACATAGTCACAATGTCACATTTTCACCAGGATTAAGCCACAAAAAGAAATAGGAAGAAAACTATAAATAATTAGGAACAGAGAAGAAACAGATTTTGACATGATAGACTCACAGAAAGAAAAAAAACAAATTTGGAGATGAAATTGTTTTTGTAAAAATACATAATAAAATTAATCACAAAGAAAATAAGTTATGTAAACAAAACAATTCAAATGGCTCACCTATATGTTATTAGTGGATGAAGAGGAATAAATTCAGCTGGCCCAAATTCTATAGAGCAACCAAGTGTAACTAATGTTAGCAATTCACCTAGGCAGGTCAATAAAACCAGGGAGCCACGTTTTAACACACAAGCCAGAAAAAGACTGTCATATGTCCAGCTGATGTCACCTACCCAGTATGACCTAGAAAGAGCAAATGACAAATGACAGTTTTAGAAAGGACTGGATAATAGGCTACTGTCACATAAATTTTGTTAATTTTACTTTGTAGGAAAAAAAGGCTTACATATTTCTACTCCAACAATATTCCAATTAGAAATTATAAGCAATTCAGAAATGAAAATATTCCCCAAAGTTGAGCCAATTAGTCAGTCACCTTTTTCTTTTCTTTTCTCCCCCCCCCCCAAGACAGGGTTTTTCTGTGTAACAGCCTTGCTGTCCTGGAACTTGCTTTGTAGACCAGGCTGGCCTTGAACTCACAGAGATCAGCCTGACTGCCTCCCGAGTGCTGGGAACGAACTGTCATCTCTGGAGCCCATCAGCACAACTGACGACAGGTTCTCGGACATGCCTATCTACTCAGCAGCTTATGACAAGTCCCACTCCCCAGCACACCGCCTCTTCCCAAAGCTGTTCCTTCCTCCTTCCTACTACTGCTCCCTGGCAGCATCAATGTATCACCACAACAAAAGCAGCTCCCCTCCCATCTGACAATGGGACACATAAGTCAAAGGGACCACTGAGCTGAGACCAGCACTGCTCTAGGAAAGGAACTGTGGAGGGAAAGAATGAAGAGAAGCAGCTACATGACCTGACCACTCTGAAAATTCAGAGAAAGGTATAGAAAGTGTCCAGAAACAAAGAGGTTAGGAGCTCAAGAGAAAAACCTTTGTATTCCAATCTTGTACAGGGCTCTTCCTTTTATTTTTTGGAGACAGGATCTCTCTATATAGCCCTGGCTGTCCTGGAATTTGTTTTGTAGACCAAGCTGGCCACAAAGTACCAGAGGTTCCCCTGCCTCTGCCTCCCGAGTGCTGGGATTAAAGGTGTGTGCCACCACACCTAACTTGTATATGTCTTATAGCTCCTATGTTATCCAAAATTCACTATGAATGTCAAGTGTTTAAAAATCTGTGAATAACCCAGCCTTCCTGAAAGAATGATGGTCTACCCTCTTGGATTTTCATCTTACCCTCCCTAACAAAGCCTCATATTGTTCTACCTACTCATAATTCCATTCCTAAGATGATAGAAAAAACAATGAAAAAGAAAATACATTTACATACTTTCTACTCTACCTTTCCTTTAAAAGTATTTGAGGCTTGCTTTATATAAAGAAACTTTTAGAATTTACCAAGTACAAAGGTAAGTCACATTCTTTATCTAAACGATATTTATGGAATTAGTAGAGCTTCAAACTTCAAAAACCCTCCAAGAAATAAGCACATGTGTTCTTACCTGGTAAGTGCAGCTGGGACCACAGGATTCTTATTACTACATCCTTTAAGATCACCACAGAGAGTAACCAAGTTCAGTGTGTTTATAAATAATACCTGAGTTGCCTAGAAGGGAGAAAACATGACATAACCAATGATATTATCTTCTGTGTATTACTTAATGGAGGCTGAGAGAGCTGTTGTTATACTAGCAAAGTAAGTAGTCTTTCTACGCCCGGCGGTACTGACAGCCCTTCACTCTTCAGTTGCTCAGAGGAGCCTTATATTTGAAGCCCTCCCACCCCAGCCCTGCCAACAGCTGCGATAGCACACGGCCTCCTCTTCTTTTATCCTTTTTACTCTGGTTGGTTGTGTTTGAGACAGGATTTTGCTATGTAGCCCAGGCTGGCCTTGAACTCAAATCCTCCTGCCCCAGTGTGCAGGGTGCTGGGATTACAGGCATTTGCCACCAAGATAAGCTTTTAATTTTACAGTTCAGAACAACTTTTGAAAATTATGATAGCTGATTTATATAACTTCACCAAACCACAATGGACTGAAAACATCACTTTAAAGAACACAGAGTAGTAAGGACAGATGCTAGTTACTGACCTTTGGGTCTCTCTGATTAAGAGTTACTGCCAGGGCAAGGCCATCCCTTGAGAAGGCAGAGAGCAGAGCTCCTCTTGACTTCACTGACTCACACTTAGGGGTCAGACTACACAGCAAACATTCCTGTTGTGCCCAGTGAACATGGAATGGCAATGACCTAAGAAAGTAAAGAAATTAATGATAGCAAGATTCAACAAAGTTTCTCTGTGTAGCCCTGGCTGTCCTGGAACTCACTCTCTAGACCAGGCTGGCCTCAAACTCACAGAGATCTGCCTGCCTCTGCCTCCCAAGTGCTGGGATTAAAGGACTGCGCCACCACTGCCTGGCAAGGTTTAATGATTTTATTTATATACTTATTTTTGATGTATGTGCATCTGTTTTTGAGACGAGGTCTCAGTATATGACTTAGACTGGCCTTGAACTCCTAAACTCAAGTGAGCCTCTTCCTGAGCCTAAATAACAAAGACTATAGGCACACATGACCATGCCAAGTTCACATAATAATTTTGAAGTTGATATGTAGTTAATAACAAAAAATAAAACTAAACTTCAGTAGATGTACATATACATATGACAGATCAGTGACTGCTGAGTAACTGTCAGTAAATCTAGTTCAGTATTGGAGTTTTCTAAGTAGAGCTATGTTGCATAATCAAATGCAAATATACCTGTTTCATCTAAATATTTAAATATTTTTACATGACAGCAAACTTATTAATGGAATCATAAAAATAGGGGAGGGGAATGAGTGAGGACAATAGGAATATGAATATGATCAAATGAAATGTCATACAGAAAATTTTATTTTTTATGCAATTAATGTACATTCATAAAAAAACTGAGAAAAAAAGTAGGGGAAACAGAATTCTTTTTAGATTATGCCAATTTCCTACATTTGTTCTGAGGGATAATTAAATAGGTGTATATACTTATCAACCTACTTATAAACTTATGATTTATTCATTTTACTTTATGTAAATAACAAAGTACTGTTAACATAAAGAATTCATAAAAATCATATTACTTTCCTAAATCTTACTTAGGTATTATAATCTTTTACTATATTTTGCTATTAAACAACCAAACAAAAAACACTTGAGGATAGGCCTGGTGGCTCCAGCATCTGGGATGCAGAGACAAGACGATCTCTTGAGTCCAGCATGATCACACAGAGTTCCAGGACAGCCAGAGCTACATAGTGAGACCTTGTCCAAAAACACAAACAAAACAGTTGAGCGTTTTGAAGGTACAATAGTAAATCCAAATATTTTTGCCCCCTTTAAAGTTCAATTCATTTCAAAGTAAATTATTTTTATAGTATCAAGACAAATATACCAAACTATGCTATCTCTTACATGTTCTCCCTTCTAGGAAAAGAAATAAAAACAAGAGAAACTTTCTAGATTAAATGTTTAAAAGTAAAAGGTGGAAGGAAGGATCTACAAAGCTTTAAAAACTGAAATTAAGACCTAAAAATCTTAAATACATACTGGTCAATGACAAAATGGAAATGCTTGTTTGAAAGGAGAAAATCAGAGAAGGAAATATTTACCTCACCTTACAGATGTAAACACATTCTCATACCACTGAATGGCCAGAAATGTTAACTTCAAGCATTCTCCAGAATAAAAAGTAAAAGAACACAGGCAGCAATCGCCAAATAACTGCAGATAAATTTAATAGTTTAGTATAAAATTAATCTGAAAATAAATTGATATATGAAAATATGTCTCATATAAATGAAAAATATTGGGACCTGGCTTCTATTTCATTCTTAATAGTAAGTTAAAGGCTAAGCAATTTTTTTCTTTGCCAGATAAAAGACCCAAATGGAAAATCAGCCTAAGGACATGGAAGAGGTCTTTTGGGCTGGGGAGAAAACCCAGGGCCTTGAGCATCTTATTTACACTCAAGCTCAGTAAGGGACACCAAAGCAGGGGAATTTGCACTGGTGTTCCTACAGCACCTCAGGATAACTGCTGACCATATTATCAATATTATAATTGACAATATAAGATAAAAGGGCTGGAGAGATGGCTCAGAGGTTAAGAGCACTGGCTGCTCTTCTAGAGGTCCTGAGTTCATTTCCCAGCACCCACATGGTGGCTCACAACCCCTCTGTGGTTGGATCTGATGTCCTCTTCTGGCTTAAAGTCGTACATGCAGATAGAACACTCATATACATAAAATAAATAAATCTTTGAAAAAATATGTAAGATAATAAAAGTATTATCAAAGTGACTCAAAAAAAATAAAATTCCCAACATGTATTTAATGCTTGAGGACATAGAAATGCTTATTACTCTGGTTTGACTATAATATACAAATGTATAGAGGTACTATATGCCACCTCATAAATATGTTCGAATATTAGTTTAAAAAAATATACTGCCATTTACTGTTGCTGGAGGGCTCCTGTAAAATTATTCTCTTCTTTTGTAGTTTTATATTATTTATATTAGAGTATCACCTTACTGGGAGGGACCAATAAAATTTCAAAATGCCATTTTGGGGGCAGATTTGAGACAAGGTTTCTCTGTGTAGCCCTGGCTGTCCTGGAACTCGCTCTGTAGACCAGGCTGGCCTTGAACTCACAGAGATCCACCTGACTCTACATCCCATGTGCTGGGACTAAAGGGCCCAGTGTTTTTTTTTTTTTTTAAAAGAGGTCAGGCTGGTCTGAACTGATCATCTTGTCTCTATTTCCCTAGTGCTGAGATTGGCATGTACCACCAGGCCTAAATTCAAAATACAATTTCTAACAAAAGTGGATTGGGTAATAGATGAAAGTTCATACACAGAGCTATATGAAGCTATTTGAAATTTTTATTTAAACAATGAATCTATTATATCCTGAGAATTGAATGACTTAGGAAAAGCCACCAGTTCTAGCTTATTAACTTATAGAACATGCACACATTTTATTTTAACTTGGTTGTTTAAGACAAGGCTTTGCTATGTAGCCAAGACAGCCTGGAGCTCATTATGCAACCCAGGCTGGCCTTGAACTTTGGTTAGTCCTTGCACATCTCCCTCCCAAGTGCTCGGTTGCAGGTATGCACTACCACGTTCACCATCGTGCTCACTACAAGTCATATTATACTAAGGGAAAGGAAGTTTTAATTTGAAAGCATTTTTAAAACCATCTTTTACAAACAGTAGTTTCACAACTGCTCTGACCAGTGACAAACAGGTTTGCAATTACACCCCTGACTAAATAGCTTTCAGTCAGGGTCAGGTCTTAAAGCCCAAGAGCCCTACTCCACAGTGTCTCATTTGGATTTTACCTCATTTGTGACAAAAATGGCATCCACTACAGCTTCTTTATCTTTAGTGGAAGGCAATAAAACTGCTTCTTCAGGCATGATTTGGGACCACTGACCCACCAATGGGAGGCTTTTAGAAGATAATTTATTCTTCAATTCCAAATATTCCCACAGAAATATGCAGCCAGAAGATGTAATAAGCAGAACTCTTTTCCCATTTTCCGCTACATACAAGTATAGTCTTGAAGCGCTTGCTAATTAACACAAAACAAAACAGAAAAATTAATTTCCAAAATCTGAATTTTTCATGAAAGCACAGAATTTTCTTTTCCTTTGTGGCTTTTATGAAATAAGGTCTCATTCTGTAGCCCAGGTTGGCTTTGAACTCACTGTGACCCTCCTGCTTTAGCACCCCACATGCTTGCCTGGCAAGGTTAGCTACCCTTGCAATAAGAAACTCACGCTGTGTTACCATTTAAGATGTTAAAACTAAAGTGTTAATAATAAAAGTATAAACAGCAATAACATTTACTACTTTGTTTGTTTGTTTGTTTGAGACAGGATTTCTCTTTGTAGCTCTGGTTGTCCTGGAACTCACTATGCAGACCAGGCTTGGCCTCAAACTCACAGAGATCTGCCTGGTTCTGACTCCTGCGTACTGGAATTAAAGGTGTGGGCCACCATGCCCGGCATTAATAATGATTAATAAAGGAATTGAACCAAGTGTACTGTGTAGGCTAGGCAAGTGCTCTAACACTGTGACTCACTCCTAGCATCCTTTTTACTTTTTGAGACAGGGTCTCACTAAGCCGCTCAAGCTGACCTTTAGCTCAATCTGCAATTCATGCAATACTTAGGCTTCTGGTCCTCCTGCCTCGGTCTCCTGAACTGTTTGGATTACAGACCGGCACCACAAAACCTGAACTGTTATTGTAATGTCAGGAACCTGTTACCACAGCAATGACAGGTATGCCAGGTTTTCTCCTTCAAGTTAAATGAAGTGCAAAAAAGCACCAACCAAATTTCAGAATATTATATAGACAGAAACAATATGCATATGCATACAGAGATANATTATCAAAATAGTAATATGAAAAAATTTCAGTTTTTTTTCCAGTCAAACAAAATTATAAAATCCCTACCTACTGTAGCTTTAATAACTTCTTTAGGCTTTTCAGTCACTTGTATCATTTTCAAACAATCTTGATCTTTGTTCCACAGGAAAAGCTCTCCTGTAGTGAGGACCCCAGACAGCCACACATCTGTTCAAAAGTGAAATGCAATTTTTAACACACTATCACCAACTTTTTTTTCTTGAAGAATCATAGTAAGCTAGCCTTTTGAACATATCAGCAGTACTTAACCATTACTGGATGTTGCCAGAAAAAAAACATCCTTCAATAAAGGCTGCAGACTAGAAATTTTCTTCTTTGTTCTTCCTGACAGCAAATTAATCTCATTTATGAATTTCTCATCCAAAAGAAAAACAGCTTCATTCTCCTAAGAGAAAAACACATGTGAAGGAGTTAGGTGGTTCCAAAAGTTAATTCAATCTTGTCTACATAAATTATCCTAAAAAGGAAAACAAAATAACATTTAAGAACAAGAATAATTCATACCACAAATCTAAAGTAAACATTAAACCCATAACCTAAACATTTTTTATTCTGTTTTAAATAACACTTGGGCTAGAGTGTTGCTCAGGGATAGAGTGCTTGTCTAGCAATGAGGTCTTTATTCTCTATCTATATATTCTATATCTAGCCCTATAAAAACAGGAAATAATAATAAAATACCCCTTGTTAAAGTTACAGGGTTAAGACGATCTCACAGCTGCATCTGC
>LZPO01027459.1:196627-221424 GCA_001675575.1 Neotoma lepida | reverse complement strand
CTTTCTAATAAAGCTCTGACACTGGGTTTTGTCGTGCCTCGTGACCTTTTCTCGCACGGTAACCGCAGCGCTGCAAAATACTAGCAATATACATTCAAATTAACTAAATGATGTGCTGTGTACTAACTTCAGGGCCTCAAGAATATCCATTCTATAATTGGTAACCATTTAACCATCTTTAATTTGCCTTTGTAATTTCTTAATGTCTTTTAAAGATGTACTTTTGTTAAGGCCCATCTTACTATTTTTTTTTTCAGATTAAAGCATTTTGAGTCCTAAGAAATATGCTTAATTGAACATAAATTTTTTCCCTACTTCTATGATGTAGATCATATTCCTCTTTACATATGGCACACTGATTTGTGTGGCTGTGCTAGGGACAGCACATTGTAACTGAGGTACAGCCCAGCTCTGGTGCGAGACCTTGCTGGATGGAGGTTGTAGTCTACCATGGCCTGGCAGCTCTCTCTGAGATCAACAACATGGAGGAGTCCCCTTCCCCACTCCCCAGCAGAAGGCACCCTGTTCTCTACCTGACCTTATTTGGAATCTCTAGGCTCTGATACCTGACTTATTTCTTCCCTGCACTTTTCCCCCTGCGCCCATATGGTAATTAGACATTGTGCTAGGAGCTTTATGATAGGACCATGATTCCACATATGATAACTAAGACTGTACTAGGAGCCTTACGATAGGTGTGCTGTTTAATGCAAATTAGGTGATACCACAGCTACTGTCACCATCCTATAAATCTCCCCCTCACTCTGGAATAAAGTTGAGCTGACTCACTGAAACTGTCTCCTGGAGAGCTATCTCTGATGTGTTCACAGGCCACACACAAAGCTTTCTGTTGCTGCTTCTGCCCCTTTATCCTCATGGACTGGTGGGCAATGGACCATGAAGAAAAAGGGGACCCCACACAATGCTAATTTTTTTTTTGTGTGTGTGTGTGTGACAATGTTTCTCTGTGTAGCTTTGGAGCCTGCCCTGGAACTCATTCTATAGACCAGGCTGGCCTCGAACTCACAGAGATCTGCCTGCCTCTGTCTCCCGAGTGCTAGAATTAAGGGTGTCCACCACCGATGCCCAGTGCTAATGTTTTAAAATACAGATATTCAGTTTGTGCTAGTACTATGTGTTGACTTACCTTCCCCCATTGAACTTGATACCTTTCCTGAAAATCAACTGTTTACATATTTATTTACTCTTTTCCATTAATATATCTGTTCTTACAGCACTACCTTAACATGATTGCTGTAGCTTTATAAGAAAATCTTGAGCTGGGTATGGTGGTACACACGTCTGAGAAGCAGAGGTAAGAGGATCTTTCCAGTTCAAGGCCAGCCTGGTCTACAAAGTTAGTCCATGATAGCCAGGGCTGTTAAACAGAGAAACCGTCTTGAAAAAACAAAAAATAACAAACAAAAGAAAATCTTGAAATTAGTATATGTTCAAGTTTATTTTTTTGTTCAAGTACATGTGTTTATAAATGCATGTTTGTACGCCATGTGTCTGCAGGTATCTGCAGAGGCCGAAAGAGGGCACTGGATCCCCTGAACAGGGTTACAGGCAGTTGTGAGCAATGAGATGTGGGCACTGGGAACTGAACTGAAAGTCCTTGGGGAGAGCAGTGTGCAGTCTTAACTACTGAGCCATCTCTCCAGCCCTCGTTTATCCTTACTTCTGAAAACTGTTTTGGTCCTTCTACTGTTTTCTTTTTTCTTTCTTTAAAGATTTATTTATTTATTTAATGTTTATGAGTGCTCTATCTGCATGTATGACATTAAAAAGGAAGAGGGCATGAGATCCCACTATAGATGGTTGTGAGCCACCATGTGGTTGCTGGGAATTGAACTCAGAATCTCTGGAAGAGCAGCAGGTGCACTCAACTGTGGGAGTCCAGTAACTCCAGCTTGTGGCTTGATTCCATCTTGACTCAAGGTCAGAGAGTTCAAGCTTGTCTTTGCTCCTTATGGCTGGATAACAGGATGTTTGGCCAAAGGCATGGTTGCTAGATGTTTCGAGAATTCAGGAGGTGTTTACGCTTGTTTGTTCCTTGAACCATGATAAGGAGGTCTTTTGACCTCTTTGCTTTGGATATAAAAAGGTTGTGAGAAACAAATTTGGGGCTGCTGCAGTATTGACTGAGAGCCCTCCCGAATCTATTCTGTGTGTATATCTTTTATGTCTCTTTTTCCTATCTGTTTTTCTCACTCCCCTACTCAGGACTGTTCGACAGGTCTGATGGGATCCAAAATGTGGTGCCTGAACAGCGGACCTGAATACAGGGGATCCAGTGAAGGACGCCACAAGTGATTGGCAATCTCAGATTAAAGTGGAAGTGTGGTGATTAACTTGGAGAAAAATNGTATACATAGAGTGGGTAATAGTAGACAGCTCTTTAAAGATATTTAAAAGCCAGTGGGGCGAAAGTCAGGGCTGCAGCAAGTATCTAAATCATGAAGGTTTGAGTTTGTGACTTTTTTTATTTTTAGGTCTGAGAAAGTAGTTTCAAAGTGTGAACGTCTGGGTATGTCGTGTGGGTTTGAATGCATGATGGCATAAGTCTGAGTGATCTAGATAGGCTGAGGGTGCAGGCTAAGTTAGGTCTAACGTTGTAATATAAGTAAGTCATAAAGGTCTTGTGAGGTCTGAGAAATGTAGGCTTAAGGTATGGGGATATGTGTAGGCTTAAGAGAAAGTAACTGGTTTCCCTGAGCATGGGACCCTAGACACATGGAGAACTAGAAAGCAGAGTCCAGGACAGAGCATCCACTGCAAACCACTTCAAACTGCCACCGATACTGCCAGCAGCAGCANCAGCAGGAGCAGTGACTGCCCAGGCCCAGCATCGCTGAGACCCGTCAGGCATTGTCAAGTTGCCGGCAGCAGNTNCGGAGAGAGCTATCGCAATTAGCAAGGACCTGCGTGTGCCTTCTGCCATGAAGGAGTCGCAGGAGGAAGAATGCAGACAGCTAGGGTGTTTGTGAGTACCAGACTGGCATGGCTGGAGTTGGCCCAGGACAGGAGGCAGTGTCACAGTAGCTGCTGAGGCTGACGTAACCCGGGTTCCCAGTGGCAAGGTAACTCTGAGCCCTTTTTTCTGTTCCTTACACTTCCAGGTTAGAGCTAACACAGTAACCCTACCCATACTCTTGCAGGAGTTACGGGACAAACTGACTGCAGACACAAAGAATAAAGATGAAAAGGGCAAACCGCAGACTGTAGGGTGGTTTATGCCAGTAATCTCAGCACGTGGAAAACGAAGGACACTTTTGAGTCAGAGACCTGAAGATACTGGGGCTCTGGATCTAACCACGAGGAAAGCCAGACTTCAGGTTTTCACTTTGACGGTCTATTCAGTCCTGTGCTAAAACTAGCTCCAGATTTTTGTTACTTTTATTGTTAATCCTCATATCCACGCTATCATTTCTTCTAAGAAAAAAAATGGTAATAATGATTAAATTTACATCTTTAAAGATCTTTTGTCAATACGGAAAAAAGAAGTGAAGGGGTCAAACTAACGGTGGAAAGACAACTTAGACATGATAGCAGTTTTCTAAATCACATCCGAAGAAACCTTCCCATTTGAAACTAGTAAGATAATGGGACTGATAAGGTACTAAGAAACAGACTTGTTTAAGATGATATTATATTTCTAATTTACACAGTAAGGACTTCAGTACACACAGTACTTCAGTAAGGACTGAAGGTAGAAAATAAAGGCTCCAAAGAGCGGGCAGAGTGCAGGGAGAAATGGATGCACTCAGGCTTGGTCAGGGTTCCACAGAGGTAAGCTCAGAAGTCAATCAAATGTGGGTTGGAGACACGCTACCAAGATCCTGGATCCTACATAGTAAATTAATTTAACATGTAAAAATAATTATTCTCTCATTTTTTCCCTAGAAGAAATGGAGTGGCATATGAGGACTAGGTGATGGCAACTGTAAGATAAATATTTAATTTCAAACGTTGCATAGTGCTATAGAAATGATTTAAAATGAGAAAGTAAAACCGACGGCAGCTAATGTCTAGTATTTGAAGAAAAACAATAATTAAGGCTATTTAAAATAGCATTATTTCTTATAAAAATTTAGTCTTAAGGGTCTTACCATTTAGCCTCAACCTCTTCACTTACATATGAAAAAACTAAGGAGTTTAAGTTTTAGTAACAAACTCAAGTGTTTTGAAAAGTTTTATTATTAAGTAAAGATATTGATAGAGAATACTCAAGGAAACACTAATCTTTTTCAAAAACCTCAGGTTTGGGACCTTGGTTCTTCGTTTATTTGCTAGGACTGTATCACTGCTGTTTGTCCTCTAGTGAAGGAAAGGGGAAACATGGAGATACAAAGTATCCTAAAGGAATAAACAATCTGTGAAAGAGATTAAACTAACCATAAAACAAATAGAAGCTAATGTGATTCAGGTGCTCAATGAAGTGACTAGTTAATGAATAATTAAAAACTTGTCAAACACATATTTGTCAGGTCAACATCGTGTATCTTGCATAAACATGTAAATAGTTTGTCTCTTCCCTAACCATTCTGCCATAATGAAACTATCTAAAAACACAAGTACATCACAATCAAGACCTCCAGTGACACAACTGTCCACAATGAATGTACTTTCCTAAGATGTTCTACCAATGTCTCACTCACTGGCTAAATATATGTAACATTGACAACATAAAGGTGACTAACAAAGTATAACCACACAGTGGACAGTGTGCTAGAACACGGCCACTACTACATCTGACCAGATTTCCAGGATCAGCACGCCTTTGCAGGTACAAGTCAAGAATCTGAGAGGACAGGCCATCCAGATAATTTCCTTTGATGATTGTTCAAGTTTTAGCAACAATGGACTAGTGTTTAGTGTCTTTTCTCTTAGGGAGGTCATTGCAAACATTTACTGAGGGGCTAAAATTCTTAAGCTTTCTCAAAGTGTGCTCTAAGAATAAAGGGGACAATGTTCAGATATTTGTCAATTTCATCCTTTTTGACATTGTATCCTGCAGATCTATAAAAAGACACTGTGTGTATAGTCATCTCTATACATTTCTCTCTATAAATTTCTAGAGACAGGGTTTCACCATTAAGCCAAAGGAGGCCTTGAACTTGAATCCTTCTACCTAAGCCTCCTGAGCGTGGTGATTATGCAAGAGCTACCTTGCCCAGATGAGTATATGTAACACATATATTAATATGTAAATATGTAAATACACTTAAAACATAACTGGAGATAGTAGCATGTATTTCTAGCATAAATGGATCTACATTTAAATTAAGGCATTTAAACAAGATCTTCATTTAAAATANGCATAAAACAGAATTTTAAATGGTAAAGCNATTAATACATTGGATGCAGTCATTTTATAGCCTAAAAAAGTTAAACTTAAGAAAATGAAAGCTGAAAAATATGAGGTAGTGATACCCAATTTGTGGTACTTCGATCTTTTATGAAATATTCATTCAAAGACTGTAAGTAAAAGGGAAGCTGAATTCTAAGAAAAAAATGTGGAAAAAGAAATATACAATCCTAGTAAAAGGTAAAAGTAGAAGTAGAAATATATCCAAGATATATTTACAAAACTGCCAGACTTGCAATAGTGACAGCAAACATAAGATAACACTCCCAGCAGCATAAACCAGAATGGAAGCTGGGTATGGTGGCACGTGCTTGGATTCTCAGTACTTGGAAAACCGAGGCAGGAGGATCAGGATGTGTCTGCAGCTAGCCTGGGGTACATAGTGAAACCCTGAAAAAAGGGAAGGGGGTGGGAACTAGGAACATAACTCAGTTGATAAGATGCTTACCCAGCATCTATGGAACCCAGCACCCTGAAAAGTGGGCGTGGGGAAGCATCCCTAGTCTTAGCACTCAGGTGGCGGAGGCCGGAGGATCAGAAATTCAAGATCACTCTAGGCAGGTTGACACCAGCCTAGGCTATGTGAGACTGTTGCAAAAAATATATACAACTTAAAAAAAAAAACCAAACAACTAAGGAGCGTGGAAAGGAGTTCTGTTTTTCTTTTTTCTTCCTTTGTGAGCTTTACTCATCCTTCCTCCTTCCTTTTGTCATTGATAATACTTTGGAATACTTAGTTTGGAAACTGGTAACACGTTAAAAGATAATTCAGGGGTTGAGGGTACAGCTTCAGTGGTAGAGTGCTTACTTGCTTAGGATGGAGACCCTGGATTCAACCTAGCACTATTAAAACAAGTTAAAAACTAGATTACTAATAATTTTGCTTTATCTAGTCTATCTTGGGTAAAACTTGTGTTGTGGTCATTGGTAAGAAAGGGGGTTGAAGAAATCAAATCCGAGAGGGAACTCAATCCATAAGCTACAGAAAACAGCANGATCTACAAGTGGGTTGTTCCTGATGTGACGTGAATCTGGACCCACTGGGAGGGCTGAAAACACAAAGATAGGCAGTTATGCCAAAGTAGATCTGATCTGAGACCCAGGAATTCAATTTGTCACAAATTCCAGGATGCTGCTGCTGTTGCTGGCTTGAAGCATACACACTTCGAGAGGGAGGGCTCTAAGGAAACAGTAGTCACTGTACAGCTGTGGCTGACCTCTAACTCAGTATGTAGACCAGGCTAGCCTTGAACTCAAGAGTTCCCGCTGCCTCAACTCTCAAGTGCCNTGATTAAAGGCGTGCGCCACCGCAGCTGGCTGATCATGTAGGTTTTAAATACTCATGACACTGTTACAATTATCACATGTTCAATTATTCTGTACATAAATACACACATATCCAGCACATTTATACACATACATACACATATAACAATGCATACATTAAAAAATCTAATGTATATATTTATGGTGAATGGAAGAGAGAGAGAAAGAGAAATAAAAATAAATAAAGGGTTGTAACTGATACAATTAATAGTTCAGGAAATTTTCTAAAATTTAACTTTAAAAAAATGTGTATTTAAGGACTGCTATAGAATCGAACGCTATGGGAACAGATGCAGCCTATAAGGTGTTTTGGTTTTTCTGTTTGTTTGTTGAGACAAGGTTTTACTATATAGCCCTGGCTGGCCTGGAACACTCCGTGAATTCTAGAAATCTGCCTGCCACTGCCTCCCTAAGTGCTGGATTTACACTGTTACTAGATAAACCTAGAAATAAATAATACAAATTCAAAATTGTTGCCAGTTGTTAAAATTTAAAATAAGAACATTATCTTCTTGTGTCAGAATCATACACAATCTTTTTTCAGTTTTTTTGCAAATTGATGTTTTTGTGTGTAGTGCTGGAAATTGAATCCAGGGCATTTTACATACTGCACAAACATTCTACCACTGAGCTACATACCTGGACCCAACTAATCAATAAAACAAAACAAAAAACTAGTAATAAGAAAGAATTCATTTGGCAAATGTACTATTTGTAGCTAACAATCACTTATTAAAAACAAATTTCTACCAAAATTCTTAGATATACAACACCTGATTTCTGGACCCAGCTGAGCTTTTATTTTACAGATCAAAAAGAAAAATACACTACAATAATTAGTGAAGCCGTTCCAACTTTGCTTGGAGAGATTTAAAATTCCCAGTGATGGCTTGTACTGCTACTGAAGAACTCATTGACTGGAGTTCAACCAGATAACCACAAACGGCATCCAGGCAGAGATTTGTAAATCTTCTCCTGTGAAGGGAAAGACATCAGGTCACCCATTCACTTTTCTTTAAAATAATGATTTATTAATTTATTTTTATATGTATGAGGGCTTTGCCAGCATGTGTGCACGTGCACCATGTACATGTCCAGTACCCTCGGGGGCTAGGAAAGGGCACCAGAAACCCTGCAACTGTTGTTATGAATGGTTGTAAGCTGCTATGTGGTTGCTGGAACTTGTACTCAGGACCTCTGCAAAAGCAGAAAGTGCTCTTAATCACTGAGCTCTTGATTCAGACCCTCAACCATCTATACTTAAACCCATTTCCTTCAAAGGGCTGTTTCAGACCGAGCTTTGATGAACTTTCTTACAGTTCCATTGAAAAGCAAGGATTAGGTTAATAGTAAAGTAAGTAAGTAGTAAAGTAAGCAGCAGGCAACAGAGGGGAACTAACTAAGGTGGAGGTGAGCTGTCTTATAATCATCATTTTTAATTTCCAGACTGTTAGCTGAGGAGGCATTAAAGGACGATTCCTGTTAATACTACTTACATTTTTTTCAGCTTTCAAAAANACTTTTCCCTGAAATCATACCACAAAGACATAATAGAAATGTCTTGGTCCTAGGTCATAAGAAGGAGCATAAAGTAGTTTGTAAATTATTTTCACTTTAGAAAATTTAGGACCACGGTTAAAAATTTTCTGATCTTTCATGAATGCTAACGGTTAGGTGATCATGCAAATAGTTACTGCTACTGTACCTAAGAAATTCTCTAATGCTTCTTTNTAATAGCTAGAGCAATGGTTCTCAACCTGTGAGTTGAGGGGTAGCATATCAGATATTTACATTATAATTCATAACAGTAGCAAAATTACAGTTATGAAGTAGCCATGAAAATAATTTTATGGTGAGTAGGGTCACCACAACATGAGGAACTGTGTTAAAGGGTCACAGCATTAGGAAGGTTGAGAACCACTGTTCTAAGAGCATTCCATAATCACTCTCAACTTGTTACCCAGGTACTTACCAGAAACATTTAGACCTTTTTCTAGAATACAATATTTAATTTATAGTTACCTCTCACAATTTAAAACTTGGCTAGGATTCTCAACATATCTTGTTAGTAATACATGGATACAATCCAAAAGGTGCAGTGGCCTTTTCACTCTGTTCCAAAACGGATCCTATGAAGAGAAAAAAATATGTATGTATACACAGACACAGTTTATCTTACAACTCATCAAATATAGTGTGTGTATGTGTATTTTTCCTAATTATTTATGTTGGTTAAAGAAGTCTTTGGAATCCAAGCAAAATTTCTTTAAAAAGCATCAGAAGCCTAATATGGTGGCACATGTCCTTAATCCCAGTCCTCTGGAGGCAGAGACAGGCAGATGTCTGTGAGTTTGAGGCTAGCATGGTCTACAGAGTGAGTTCTAGGACAGCCAGTGCTACATAGTAAGACCCTGTCTCAAGAAAGCAAGCAAAAGAAACAAACAAACAAAAAGGTAATAAAAGACCATATTGTGATACTTTTCAGGAAGAATAACTGATTTATCATTAGAACATGTAATATGAAATTAAAGAAAAACTGGTATTTCTATGCACTGTGACCCATTTTTCTTTGAATTTATGCAGTCTGATCCACATTAAAACAAAACTAGCAGTCACAGAACCGTAATCTGTTATTACCCACAGGACTAGAACAGGCTGCTTTGTGTCTCTATCCTTATCTTTTTGTAATATAAGGTGAAGATACTACTATTTTCATTATGCCATAATTATGAAGCTCAGTTGAGTTATCAGAAGAGCCTCAGAGACCACATTATGTAGTGTCACATTATACATAGAGGGAGCTATGGTTCAAAACCAGCTTGGGACTATATATGGCAAAACCCTGTCTCAGGAAAGCAAAAAACATTGAAAGATGCTACTATTGTATGTACACACACACACACACACACACACACACACACACACACACACACACTATAATAATATAATGCACATGGGACAAGGCAGGGCAGGCAGAAATACATGGAGGTCAGAGGAAAGGACAGCCCTAGGATGTTGTTCCTCGACAGGTATCCACCTTCTTAACTTTTTTTCCTTTGGAAGGCACAACTAGAAGACCCCATGATGCACCTGTCTCTGTCTCTCCACGATTGGGATTACAAACATACACCATTGCATTTAGAGTTTTATATGGGTTCTGCAGATCAAACTTGGCACTTTACTTCTAGGCTGAGATCTCCCCATCCCCTACAAAAGATTTTTTAAAAATGAGGTTACATGAATAAATGTGCTGTCAATTTTGTTTGCTTAAAGCAAGTAAGGGAAGATTATAGTCTCATGGTAGAACACATGTCAATCATATGCAAGGGCCTAGGATCTGATCCCCAGAAATAGCCTCTATTTTGGTTTATCTATTAAGACACAAGTAAACACATATAATTATGTGTTTGTTTGTTTGTTTATTAGGACAGGGTTTCTCTGTGTGACAGCCCTGGCTGTCTTACAACTTGCCTGGTAGACCAGACTGGCTTCAAACTCAGAGAGATCTACCTGTCTTTGCCTTCCAGGTGCTGGGATTACAGGTGTGGGCCACTACCGCCCAGTTAATTATGTTTACCTATATAAAATATTAGTATTTCAAAGCAAAGCAACTCTCAGTTAAGACTCCAAACTTTATTTTACTTGCACAGTTGAAGCCAATTTCAATCTCCATTGAAAGCATTTAGCCTAAATGGTAAGATACCTACAAACATGCAATCAAAATACCTCAGTCTTTATCTTGAGAAACTTAGGGAAGATCATTTTGTTTTCCTTACCCGTGACTTGAAGAGTTGATCATAAACTTCTAGTAGTCTAGGTAAAGGCACTCCAATTTCATTCATGGTTTGTATCACAAAACCAACATCCCAGTTTAAAGTACAAACTTGCTGCTCCAAGAACTGCACAATAAAATCTAGAAAAGAAAGAAGTCAGAAATTAGGCTGAGTGCTTTGCCTATCCTATCTCCAAACAAACAAACAAAGCTAAGTAATACTAGGAAAGTTTCCTGACCTCCATATTCATGTTTATGAATGTGCATAAGCACCNACTCTCTCTCTCTAAACAAAAAATTATAAACACATTTTTGGGGCTTGCTCTTTGTATGCAGAAGGCCTTAGGTGTAATCCCCAGGACCAAAAACCAAAACCAAATAACCTGAAACAAATAAGTGAAAGTAAGATATATACGTGCAAATTGGATAGAAAGTAAACTTATAGTTGCCTAGGGCTGAAGGGGAGGAAAGAATAGGAAGTGATTAACTATTGAGTACAGGCTTCCTTTAGGGATGATGAAAATCTCCTAAAATTAGATTGGGCCAGGTTATGCATACACAGGTTTGTGCTAAAACTGTACACTTTTAAAGATATTAGGAGGAAATTATAAAATCTGAAAGAACGTAGAGAGTAATTCTACTACCGGAGAGGACTTGATAATTGCAACATCTCCATTTAAAAAACACTCAACAGCCTGTCAAAAAGGCCTACTATACCTCAACTTTAAAATATTATGTTTTCAATACTCTACCCTTCATGTACTTAGTTTTTTTCAGGCAGGGTTCACATATAGCCCAGGTTGGCCTCAAAATCTCTACACAGCTGAGGACAACCTTAAATGTTNGATCCTCCTGTCCCATCTTCCTGATTGCTGGAGTTACAGGTAAGTGCCAAAACACCTGGCTCAATACGTATTTTAAAAGATCTAATTATGGTCTCATTCTTAATAGTCATTACTGTCTTCTTATAAATAAGCTAAGTTAGCAATTGGCTCATAACAATTACTACATTCAGCATATTTGGTCAAGAAACAAGTTCAGATAATTAAAATTTTAGTCTATTTGCTCTTTAAAAAAAGAAAAGCCAGGCATGCTAACACATGCTTGTGATCCCAGAACCCAAGAAGGTGAGGTAGAAGGATCCATGTTTAAAGCCAGTCTGGACTACATAGTTAGAACCCATTTAAAAAACCCAAGTGCTGGCCCCCTGTAGTTCAGTGGCACAAAACCTGCTTAGCATGTACAAGAACATGAGTTCAAACCCAAGCACTACACACAGAAAAAAGGAAGAGGGGAGAAGTGGGGAAGGAAAAGAGAAACTGAGGAAGGAGAGATGATGAGAGAGAGTCTGGGCTTCAGAGCCAAATGCCGCCCCCCCCAATCCCTTTAATGTAATAGAGAACAGCAGAATCTCAAATAACCAACATTCTCAGCCATTTTTATTTATTTGACACTACCAATGGTTTTCCCAACAGTATAATCACTTACACTATATTGCTTATCAGTCAGCATAATTACAAAATTGATGTAGAAACTTGGAAAGTTGTTCAGAGAAAATTTCATAGTCAACTATCAAGTTCTGTTATTCTTCAGGGACTCTTTCTGGAGAGTCGAAATTAAAACTGCTGAACTAAATAGTAAATAGACGAATGGCAAAAAGGAACTCTATATTNTGCTCTAAAGGCCAATGATGTTTTCCATTGGGGAAACTAACAGTAAGACAGCAAGGTTACCACTTACCTAGGGGAAAGAAACGAGGTGTNCCAGCATAAATTTTGCCAAGGAGGACAAGCTTGAGGCTGAGAGCATGCATTCGATCTGATGAGCTCAATGTTACACTATCACTCAATTCTGGAAGAGACATGTCAATAGAAATCAGGATTATTTTTAATGTGAAATGTTTACATAGGCTACTTAATAGCTTCAAGATTCAAAATACATCAGGACTGATATTTGTATTTATGTAATTAGCAGATTCTNTGCTTCTGTGTCTGATATAGATCTCACTATAGTACTAGTTACAAGATTTTGAGGGAAGTGTTTTAGATAATTATGAGGTGGTATATTTCAAATAAACTATATACACTTTCACTGAGCATGCTCCCAAATATTCACCAGGGTCACACTCTGTACAATCACCTTTTCACTGTACACGTATGTGCTCTACATCCTTTCTACCAGACATGTATAGCACATTTCATAAGCCGTATATATATATACAAGGTATATATATACATACACTAAAAAACACATGGTGACGTNCCTGTAAGTGAACACTTACCTTTCTCTATGATATCTTGCCAAAGTGTATGTACCAATATGGGATCTGAATAACCAGCGCAATGAATGATTGCAAGTTTACACTCTGCAAGTTTAAACGGGTCAGCAAATTCCCCGTAGAGCTGTGGGAAGAAAACCCAAAATTAAACATTTAACTACAGGTCAGTGTTCAGAGATTAATTATCTAAAGTATATAAACATGATACAAGTTGAGTAGCCATTATACAAATTTTTTAGGAACAAGTATTTTAAAATACGTACATATACACATAAGATCTACTGGGGATGGGACCCAAGTTTAGGTGCTTTGATGGTGACTTAATAAAGTCACATGTGGAATTTTCCAATTGCAATGTTGTGCTAATGTTCAAAGTTTTAGCTTTGGCACTTTTCATTTGAGACAGGGTCTCCTTATATGCAGTCAAACAGGTTTCAGCATACACATGCTATTGTTCTTAGCTAGGGGGAGGATGCTTGATGTCCTAAAATTAGTGTCCTCTAAATCAGGTTAAGAACCATGGGAATGATACACCTCAAGGTGTTANAGAGAACTTGGAACCATGCACAAGAACATCAACAGAAGAAGGAACTGCAAGAACAGTGCCCAGCCACACAAATTTGGAGAGTTAAACAAAACTAAATAATAAGGCTACAAATCAACTGGGTGTGATGGCACAGGCCTGTAATGCCAGCATTTGAGAGGCAGAGGCAGAAGGACGGCCACAAGGTCAACACAAGCAGTGTTACAGAGGGAGACCAAGTCAAAACTACAACCACCAAAACCCAACAGAAAACCCTGCTGGTTTTAACAGAGCTCCCACATGAGGCTAACAAGGTTGTCACTGTGCTGGGCTTGGCAGGAGTAGCTCTGCCTTCTCTGGAGTCAGATGAAGAGTCATGTGCACCATCTGGAACCTATCAGTCCAGTGACAAGCTGTCAAAGGGAACTTTCTTACTTACTTTCCCATGAAGCAAATGATACAACAACAACAAACAGGAATTTCTAAAAGCAAGGTGACTATTACAGGAATTTCACTGGTTTTTTGTTACCTTAGTAATGTCCATCAGCTCAGAATCCAGCTGAGAAATTGCATCCTGCACTGAAGAATGATGGGAGTACTGCCTCTGTAGTGTCTCTTGTATCTGAAGTTGGATCCTAGCAACCTAGTTTCAACAGAAAATACGATATATTAAAGTCTTTATAATATTCAACAGGTACTTGAAAAAATGATTCCTTGTCTAAAAGTTTAGTTTGCTAAAGTGAAGATAGTGTACTAATACAGACTTAATTGCAAAAGACTATCCTCTCAATGTAACTGATGCCACAGGAAATGAGCTGTGACAAGGAACCCTGATGCCTAATGTAACTGCCATTAGTAACCCAATGATCACAGGCAGAAAAATGTTTAGATTGGACCTCCAGCTGCTAATGCCATATGACTTAAGTTCACTCCAGAAATGAAAAATGTGGTGATATTTTATTTGTGCTCATGGGATATAGGAAGTGATATAGCTGGGTCAAGAGAGGAAGTGATAAGGCAGGGTGGACATAGGAGCTCAGTCCCTTTTGGTCTGAGGATTNGGTAGAGGTAAGAAGTCTCTCTAGTGACTGGCTCTTTTACTTCTCTGATCTTTGAGCATTTACCCCGATATCTGACTTCATTTTTTATTAAGACCAATTAGATTTCACGCTACAGAGAAAGGAAGTCAAACGTGTCATGGATAATCATAGATTTTTTAAATCTTAGTTAAAGCAGTTCAGTCTACTCCTTACATTAGTTAAAGCAGTTCAGTCTACTCCTTATATTAGTTAAAGCAGTTCAGTCTACTCCCAGAATAAATGATGAATGCCATGCAATCCCAATTGCTGCTGAATAGNTGGGAACATGAAACAAAACAAAAGCTATTGATATAATAAGGAAAAATCTCCCAAATTATGCCTCTAAGTTTCCATAAGATTTATATCCAAACATGATGATAAATAAACACATATAGACAGAAACATTTAGAATTAATAATGACTTCAATAGAACTCTAATTCATGGGGGAAGAGAACACAGCGAAGTAACCATGTCTACTACTATACATAACATACACTAAAGTATTTAGTACTTACTTCCATTTTTTCTTCTAATTCATGAAGGAATTCACCATCTGCAGCTATTGACGAAATGGCAGTGGAACTTTTAGCACTAAGAATTGCTCGAGCAATGTATTCTAGCCTCTGCTGAAGTGAAATTTCTGTGCTGGGAGGAAAATCCGTAATTTTAGCTATATCTTTTCTTCAGATTTGAAGATTCAAATATATCAAGTAAGAAATACTATTTGAAGACCAAAATACAATTAGCTATTTGAAATGAAAAAAAAAAATTAGTGTTTTGTTTTGTTTTTTTTTAAAATAGAACTAATTGTTTTCTTTTTTGAGATAATTTCTCACTATACAGACCCTGACTGGCCTAGAACACACATCAGTCACCCAGCATCCCCCTCCAAAGTGCTGGAATTATAGGTATGCACCATCATGTAACTTTAGACATCAAATACTCATGTTTATGTCAAAACCACAAAATCCTATTGTTATTGGAATCACTGGGGTATACCACATTGGGAAGCATGTTACTGGGGAAACTGGAGTTCCCTTCTTTACATTTTTTGTTTCATTAATAAAATAATTTTCAGATGGAGTAGAAGGAAACCTTGGGGACATTCAATCAGTGTTTGAGAGAAAACACATCAGGGCAGGTAAGCTGTAAACTCTGGCAGTTGCCTGGGGGAGGAAGATGAAGAGAAACAGAAAAACCAATTTTATTTGTAATCAGTCACATGAGGGGGGTAGGGGAGGCAGAGGCAAAGGCAGGTGGATCTCTGTGTCCTGGATGCTAGCCAGAAGACTGATAAAGTCCAGAGCATCCGGGAAATCAAAGCTTTGGAGACAGGAAAAGAGATAGATAGGAAAGAAAAAGAGTTAACTCAGAAAAGTGGCTATACCAAGGGAGGGGCTTCTTCAAGGATAAGTGAATTATCTCATTAAGGGAATAATTAATTATTCCTCCCTGTCCTTAGAGTGTCTTCAGGTGAATTAGCTTTCCTGTGGTCTAGACTCAAGGGCAGATGATTGACAGGCCAACTGGATGAACTCTTAAAGGAGGACACTTACTGTTACATAATAGTGCACAACAGTTAATCTTTTTTTTTTTTAATGATTTCTTTTTATTTTATGCACACTGGTGTCTTGCCTGTGTGCATGTCTGTGTGAGGCCGTTGGATCCCCTGGAACTGGAGACACAAACAGTTGTACGCTGCCATGTGGGTGCTGGAAATTGAACCTAGGACCTCTGGAGGAGCAACCAGTGCTCTTAAACACTGAGCCATCTCTCCAGCTCCATGACAGTTAATCTTTGGAGCAGTTCACAATGATCACAATGGCATGACTCCACCCAGGGCCACAGAAAGGTTCCAAATCTTGTGACCAGGAGGAAACAACTTTCCTTTAATAGGACTCAACAGAGTACTGATATTCATCTTCACTGGCCTCCAAGACTACTTTAGCATACCAGCGCCCTCCTCCACAACCATGAACAGCTGAGACTCCAAAATCATTTGATAGGCTGAAATTGTGGATACATGAAACCTAGTCTCAATAAAGAAACAAACTGGGGCTGGAGAGATGGCTCAGGGGTTAAGAGTGCAGCCTGCTCTTCCAGAGGACCTGAGTTCATTTCCCAGGAACCACATGGTGGCTCACAACCATCTATAATGAGATCTGGTGCCCTCTTCTGGCGTGCAGGGATACCTGCATGCAGAACATTGTGTATGTGATAAATAAATCTTAAAAAAATAAACAAACAAACTTATTTACTTATTGGGAATCTCTCAGATCAACCAATATTAAAATATCCTTTGCAGGGGGCCGGCAAGTTAATTCAGCAGACACAGGCACAATGCTTATCCCTTGCAGTTACACATAAAGGTCTCTGCATTTGGGAGCCCTGTTAGAAGAGATTTTCTTTTCTCCCCCTGTAATCACTACCCCCACCCCCATCAAACTAAATATTTTTGTTTGTTTCTTTTAAGATTGGATTTCTTTGTGTAACAGCCCTGGTTGTCCTGGAACTTGCTTTGTAGCCCATGCTGGCCTCAAACTCACAGAGATCTGCTTGGCTCTGCCTCCTGAGTACTGGGATTAAAAGTCTGCACCACCATGTTTAGCTTAAAGTAAACACTTTAAAAGTAAAAATGAGCTAAAGAGATGGCTTAGAAGTTAAGAGTGTATACTTCTCTTCCCAGCACCCACGTCAGGCAGCTCACTAATGCCCATAAGTCACCGTATCTGATGCCTCTATAGCCTCTAGGCAGATGCACTGTCATGCATATGCACACACACACTCACTAAAAATGAAATAAATCTTTGGGAAAATATCCTTATGTAGAAAAAGACTGACAATTCAAGAATGGATGTACAGGCGATCAGATATAAGGAGGAATTACAGGTGTGTATAGCAGGTGCTCTTGAAAAGGAATTCCTAAGTACAAGAATATAATGATTTTTACGAAGATGGAACCATTAAGAAATTCTGTTGAAGCAGCACAATGAAATACAACTAATTTCTAGGTATTGGCATGGCAACAATATCTACGACTTCCTAAGACAGTTAAGGATGACCCTGAAATGAGATACTGAAGGCCTGGATTAAGTACTTCTACCACGATACATAACAAACATATAGCAATCACAGTGTTAATATACGCAACTACAATGAATTTAAATTCTCCTTCCCACCTTCCCCTTTTGTGGTGGTTGGTGGAGATGGAACCCAGGGCTTAGAATATATTAGGCAAGTACTCTACCACTGTGCCATATCCCCAGCATTGATAATGTTAATTCTTTATTTCTTATTTTTTTCCTTTGAGGCAGGGTTTCTCTGTGTACCAGCTCTGGCTATCCTGGAATTCGCTCTGTAGACCAGGCTGGCCTCGAACTCACAGAGATCCACCTGCTTCTGCCTCCCACGTGCTGGGACTAAAGGTATGCACCACCACCACAGGGCTATTAATGTTAATTCTTAACTAGAAAAGCAACAAATTAATAAAGACCTCTATTGAAAGTTGCCTTTTTTTATACCAAAAATTAAGAAGGTCACTTTATACTTTGTATGTGAGGGCAACTTTTAGAATTGAGTGCTTACATAGGGCAAGGAAATCAAGAAAGTTTTGGGCATACACATCTATATTACCAGCCTCCCCCAGCCCCCTTAACCCCTAGACAGACACAGAGACTCACACTTCCTACTAGCCAGAACTGAACTTCCTACTAGCCATAACATAACTTTCTTTTTCAGGGGGTAGCCACTGGAGACTGAGCTACCTAGGGCCTTGTGCATGTTAAGTATGTGCTCTACCAGTGAGCTGCCCTCACAGCCATCCCCACTCTTTTTATGTAAGATCTCACTCCATCAGGCCAGGCCTAGGCTGGCCTACCTGGTTCCAATGGACACACACACACACACACACACATACACACACACACACACACACACACACACGAGAGCTCTGTCCTATTCCTTACAATGAGACTCTTACGTGCCATACCTGTGCATGTCAGCCAATTTGGACAGGACTCGAGCAGCACTACTGAAACTTCTGTTCTTCTCATAATACCTCCAGAGTAAATCCATATAGCGAACTCTGTTTTGATCCACCTTGGCCATTCGGACTAGATGTGGTTCCAGAAATGGAGAGGCAACCTAGAAATTACAGTTACACAGGAAATTAGAAATTATAGTTACACGGGAAATTTTTGTGATCACCTACATGCTTTTAAAGCAGAAACTGTATTTTGTGTGTGTGCCTTGTTTTGTGAAAATAAGCAAAACTGAATCCAACATTAATAGGTGAAATCATTTTCTCATTACAAATGATTTTCGTTATAGCAATTAATGAAGAACCTTCTATAACACACTAACAAAAAAAATTCAGTGTAAAATTCTTTTAATGAACTTTGAGAACATAATTACTGGCTCTGAGCCCAAAAGGCACCCTTGGCACTATCAAACACCAGGTCTGAAGTTTATAAATCAAGGAACATTGATACTTAAAAAGAAGCCACCCAGTGACTTAATGACAGAGCCTAGTCACTAATCCAGAGACCCCCTACCCCACAGTGCTACTATTCAAATCAGCTTCTAAACAACATTAAAGCAATAGTCTATTTTGCTCCATAGAAAAAGATTAATTCCTAGCTTTATACTAATACCCAATGTTATACACAGGATGAAAAACTAATTCCTATATCTACAAGAACTATTGTCATGCTACTTGGAAAATAAATTAACATAAACTTATTGTACAAACACTAGTTTTACCTGTAGGAGTTTATCTGCAAGGTCAGCTTGTATTAGCCAATTATAAAGAGCAATACTGAAGAGCTCATCCTTGGATCGCTGAGCCAACTTAAGCATCTGTTCAAACTGAAATAAACAAAACAGTGAACATTAGCACAGCTAAAGGCTTTCTTGTGGATATAAGCTCACCCCCTACCTTCTGTAAGAAAACAGGTCGAGTGGCAACTGTAAGAGCTACTTCCTTTCCCAGGGATTGATTATGCCACCACCACCAGGCAGAACTTTCAAACACATCCACGTCCAGAATGGAAGCATGCCTGTCCCTTACATGATGTCCTGCTTCTTCATTGCTCAGCATGTTGGGATCTGATGACAACACCGGAGGACCAGGTTTTTTGGGTACACTAGGAGACTGAGGAGCAGCCTTACTCTGATTTACCAGTTCTTGAAGAGTGTCTGTAATGCACTTGTAACTGTTTAACCTGAAAAGAAAAGGGTCAATTATATTATTTAACTAGAAAATATCTTTCTCCTGTTAGAGGAGCCCAGGAGACTTAAGACCCTGTCTGAAACCATCAAACAAACACGTAGGCATGATGAGATCTGTCTTTATGTCGAAGAGCTGAGGCAGAAGTGAGTTTGAAGCTTGTCTCAAAAACCCAAAACTAGGGATTGGGGAGTTGGCTCAGTGGTTAAGAACCTGCCTGCACTTTCAGAGGACTGGGGTTCAATTCCCAGGATCCACATGGCAGATCATAACCTATATAACTCTAGCTCCAGGAGATCTGACATCCTCTTCTAGCCTCCATGGACACCAGGTACAAAAATGATGTATATACATGCAGCAAAACACTCAGACACATGAAATAATGATAAAATTTTAAAAAATTACTAAACCACCCTGGACCCTCTTACCCCTTCCTCAAAAACTCCAACATATCTTTTCAAAAGATTTGAAAACTATTTTGCTAAATGTAGAAGGGCAAAACCACATAAAACAAGAACAGTTTATAATTAATATATTTTTCTTTAAGTCTCTACAAATTTGTGAACATTTAAGATTTTCCTTTTGAAAACAAAACAAACAAACAAAAAAACCCACTTATTTTCACCTGGAAAAGGTAAAGGGGATGCCGATTTTATTCTCAAATCAGGGATCTCAAAATATATAATAAGATTTCAAAAGTAATAAAGAAAGGAAAGAAAAATCTCCCAGCTACAGGTCAAAAACCATTTATAAGGGACAGGTGCTAGTATTTGGGAAGACAGAGGAAGATCACTGAGTTTGAGGCCACACTGGTTTACACAGAATTCCAGTCTCCCCAGGGAAATACAGTGAGACTGTCCCCAATAAACAACAAAGAACTTTGAAGGCTGAGACGGAAGCTCAGCACATGAAAAGGTGCTTGCTCTGCAAACATGAGGACTTGAGTCCAAATTTTCAGGACTCATGCAAAAAAGCAGAGGTGGTTATGTCCATGCCAGTAACTCCAGCACTGTGTGGACCAGGGCTGCTGGGACTTCCTGACTGACAGCCTAACTCCAGCTTTAGTGAGAAACACTGCAAAGGAGTAACTTAGAGACTGACAGAAAGCAGGTCACTTGATGTCTCCCCCGGCTTCCAAGTATGCATGTACATATGTGCATATATCACATGCATAAACATACAAAATACGTGTAAGTGCTTTTTCAATTTTTACAAAACTACAATCTTATCTCTAGGGTATGAATTCTAACCCTGACTCAGGACTTGATAAAAACCAGTTCTTTCTAAGTAAGAACACAATTAAACTTTATAAGGATTGTACTTGGAATGTTCCTTCCCAACATTATCCATCCGACAACAACTAAGGTTTGAGAACTCACCTCTCTTGGAACGTCTGAAGACCCACGACATCCTCTTCTGGCTCTCCGTGTTTATAGAAATGGAGCCCAAGACCCTGAGGGTCTTTTTTCTCAGCAGCAGTAAGAGACAGTTCCACCACGCCCTCATAAAAGCGCACTGACGGGAAGAAAANGCCCAGGCTTAGAGCTTACGACTAAGCTGCCAATGCTTTCCTTAGCAGGCATACAACAGAACAGAAAGCTCTATTGCTAGTAAGCGTTTGCTAGTCTGGTGACAGCTTCACAGAAGAATTCTGATGTGTCTACTGATTATAAAAGGTCTGATATGGTTGGAAGGCAGCTAGGAATGGGTCCCTTCTTGGAAACAAACTTTATATATAAAATAACAGACAGAAGTTTCAGAGGGGGNCTAGAGAGATGGCTCAGAGGTTAAGAGCACTGACTGCTCTACAAGAGGTCCTGAGTTCAATTCCCAACAACCACATGGTGGTTCACAACCCATCTACAGTGAGATCTGGTGCCCTCTTCTGGCCTGCAGGCATACATGCCAGCAGATCACTGTATACATAATAAATAAATAAATCTTAAAAAAAAAAAAAGTTGTTTCAGAGGAAAAAAACTTTTGATTTAAATCTGTACTAACAGCTACAGTTTTTACTTTTAAGAGTAGCCAAAAAATTTTAGGCATGTTAAAAGTAAGTGAAACTCAGTAGTGTAACTTGACAAGGACTGAAATTCCAAAACCAAAAAAGTTACATATTAGCCAGAAACATAGGAGCACATATATAATCCCAGGCTTGGGAGGTAGAGGCAGAAGGATCAGAAGCTCAAGGCTATCCTGCTACAGAGCATTCAAGGCCAGCCTGAGTTACATATAAGACTGTCTCAACAATAAAGAAGCACTTGCCTCACACGTACAGGTGCTACATTTGCTCTCCAATATGACAAGAAAAACAAAAGCTACACAAATATGAAAATATCACTGGCCACAGAGGCCAGAAGATGTGCACCTGGAGACTCTTCGTCGGCCTGCTGCATTCATACACGGCCACGTGTCCTGAGTCAAGACAAAGATAAACAAAGAGCAGTTTGCTTCTCACCTTGCCTATACTGAGCACAAACGCTGGAAAGGTCTACTTGGTTGCTGATTTTCTGATATTCCTTCAGTGATTCCCTTAACATTCTTTCTTTTTCACTCTTATTTTGAACTTGTCGGGACCGCTGAAGAAGCTCATTTGCCTAAAGAGATGACAAAAGCTTAAAAAGAGACAAAATCAAGCAGGCAGATGATGCTGTCTATATACATTTTAGTCTGTCTACATTTACATGTGGTTTATTATCTACATTTACATGTGGTTTATTATCATTATAAAGAAAAACTCTACAAACTTACTTCTTAATTTTAGGAAGAAAAGTTTTTGACCAAAAAAATCCTAGCTAGTCTTACTTCCTCTCCCAAGTATGTTAAGCCAGAGAGCTTTGTCTGAGAATGGTCTTGCCTAGTCAATACATTATTGGTCAGCAGGCAGTCATCATGAGACACTTATTTTTTTTTTTTCACCTGTAGGAAAGGATCAATAAGAATTGCCTCATTAACTTTGATTCACTCCAGATTTACTTAACGTCTTAGTGATTTTCCTTACTTTCTAAGGAAGGAAACAAATTTCTAAGTGAATAGATTTTCTTAATTTCTAAATTAAGTGATTTCCTTTAATTGCTAACCTTTGTCTTTTTTACAATTTAGGTGTATGGGTGTTTTGCTTGCATATATGTCTACAGCATGCATGTTCCTGATGCCCAGAGATGTCAGAACAGGGTGTCAGATCCCCTGGAACTGGTATTATAGACAGTTGTGAGCTGCTATGAGGGTGCTAGAAATTGAACCTGGGTCCTCTGGAAGAGCAGTCAGTGCTTTTAATCACTGAGCCATCTCTCCAGCTGTATCACCTTTGACTTTTAAAACATGGCCTAAAAATACTGTCAAAGATGTTTCTATATAGAACACTTAAAAGAGTATACATGTATTTTTAAGAAACCATGTGTTTCAAGCCCCCTCTTAGTTGAGGATTCTAAGGCCAGAACATATTAAATGAAGGCCCTGGGGTTATACATTGAAAAACCATGGTCATCCATTCCCATTCATCACACTATAAACCTCATCTATGAAAACACTGAAAAGAGCAGTGAGGCATCATACCTTAGAACAAACCGCATCATCTGTGCTGTACAGAAGCGGGCAGATGTCCTGCAGATGTAAACTGATGCCATCCACAGCAGCATTGTCTCTAATGTAGCAGCTGATAAGAGAAGCAATTAGTGCACCAGTGAGCTCTTTGTCTCTGATCACCAGATCCTTAAAGGTGGTGATCTTTAGCTGTTCTTGAAATTCCTAGAAAGAGAGAAAGCCTTGCATCAAAATCATAGAAATACTTTGTTTCCTCACAAAGTGAAATTTTTCTTTCTTTCTTTTTTTTTTTCTTTTTTCTTTTGTGTGTGTATTTTCATTTTTTGAGACAGGGTCTTACTAGGTAGCACTAGCTGGCCTGGAACTGGCTTTGGATACAGATCTGCCTGTCTCCTCCCAAATGTTAGGATTACAGGCATGAGCCACAATGCTGAGATTTCATTACTAACAAAACAACTTAAATACCAATAGACTGTAATCTAGTGAGAAAATAGGGCTGAGTGTGCAGCTTAGTTGTACGGCTCTGGGTCAATTCCCAGTGTTGACCAAGAAAATACACTAAACCACTAATATATGGCTCTGCAAAAAATCTGCAATAAAATCATATCAAGTTGGAGGGAACCTAGAATAGGTCTAATTCAATCCTCCCACTTTATATACGAGAAAAGTCTGGTCAAGGCAGAGTCAGCACTAGTACCAGGCCATTTTGCTTTTGGCAGCTGGCAAAAAACAATCACTAGGCCACATTTAAAAAATCTGGCTGGAGCTGGGTGTGGTGTCGCACGCCTTTGATCTTAGCACTTGGAGGTAGAGGCAGGCAAATCTCTGTGAGTTGAAGGCCAGCCTGGAGTATATGAGTTCCAGGACAGACAGACCTACATAGTGAGATCCTGTCTCAAAAGAGCCAAACCAAACAAACAAAAAGGAACTTTGTGCTTTCATTTTATTTTTCCTAAATAATGTTAGGATTCTAACATTAAATGCATGAATTTGACTGCATTTTGAACAAATTTGTTTGTTAAGATGGAGTTCTAAAGGGTAAAGTTATTTATAGTCCAGTAGGTAATTTTATAGGGATATATTTTCTTTTCTTATATTTCAACAAAAATATCTACAAAATATTGCAAGTTTTGGGACAAAGACCTAATTTGCATTCCCCAAGCACATATTTGACAATGGATTGAAAGGAAGCTTTCAAGACAGATCACAAACGATAGAGGGGATAAAAAAGTACTGACCCATAATTTATANTCCAACAAAACTCAAAAGCATTCTACCTGGCATGGAAAATAAAATAGCTTTCATAGTTTTAAATTTTAAAACAGGGAAAACAAAAAACCATGCTTAAAAATAAGGAAAAATTTCAACAATATAACCATTCTCTGGGCACCAATAGAAACCCGCGTGGGGTGGTGGTGGGGTGGTGGGGGGTGGTCCACTGTTTCACTCAAAATGCTACTTACAGCCAAGTCGTAAGGGCTGGAGAAGCAGCTCAGCAGTCAGGAGCACTGCTTTTCCAGAGGACTCAGGTTCAATTCCCAGAATCCCCATGGAAGTTCACAAGCATCTATAACTCCAGCTCCATAGAATCTGATGCCTTCCTTGGGCAGCACCAGACAGGCATGGGGTGCTCTTATATAAATACAGGCAAAGCACGCATACACATCAACTTTTCAT
>LZPO01027459.1:172422-186363 GCA_001675575.1 Neotoma lepida | reverse complement strand
AAAGGACCCAGGTGGCTGGAGAGATGGCTCAGCAGTTAAGAGCACTGGGTAGTCTTGCAGAGGACCTGGTTTCTATACTCAGCACCCACATGGTAGTTCACAACTATCTATAACTGGTGTCACAGGGAATCCATTGCTCTCTTCTGGCTCCCAAAGGCACTGCATGCATGAGCTACACAGACACATACAGGCAAAACACCCATACACAAAAAAATAACATAAATTTTTTTTTAAAGAGTGGCCCAGGAGATAGACCTTAGCGTGTTTAAGATCCTAGATTCAATTTCCGGTACNAGTAAATAATCAAATAAAAACCAACCAAACAAAAGGGCAGGTTGGCTGGAGAGATGGCTCAGCGGATAAGAGAACTGGCTGCTTTTCCAGAGGTCCTGAGTTCAATTCCCAGCAACCACATGGTGGCTCACAACCATCTATAGTGGGACCTGACGCCCTCTTCTGGCATAAAGGCATACATGCAAATAGAGCACTCATAAATAAAATAATTAAATAAAGTCTTTAAAAAAGAGCAGGTCTTCCATATTTCACAATATTATTAAGGTATTTGATGAACATTTTGGAACTAAGGATGTAACTNAGTGGTAGAGTGCTTAGTACTCAGTACTTGTATAGCATGTGCAAAAAGCCCTATGTCCAACTCTCAGAATGACCCCCAACAAAGTGGCTCATTACACACACACATGCACACACACACACACACAGTCACACTCTACCCTAATGAATACCTGAAGAATGCCCGTGTAGCCCAAGCAGACACTTCTCTATCACAGGCAGCAGTGGAACAAGCAAGGATAAGGCAGGTTGCACAAGCTTGGTCTTCCTGTAAGGAAAAGTGAAAGACACACCCAGTAGTTAAAGCAAGTGTTCAACAGGTACTTACTGAGGTAGTGAAGTCAACTGATATTAAAGCGAACAACCAGATTTAAAGTTTAGCTCAGGCACTAGTATTAAAGATGCTTTCTCTTTATTAAGCTCTGATCAACTGTTATTCTTTATTTTTTATTCGTGTAGTCTATACTAATTTTAAGAAATTATCAGTAAGAACCAACATTGATTGAGTACCTATCATGTGCTAGGCACTATTTTAAGAAGCCAGTATGTAATAGTCCTTATAGCACAGTTAACAAAAAGCAAAAACTAAAACTAAAGTGTAGTGAATACAAGTTTCTCATTCCATTTTTAGAATATTTTCAGCAGGTAGTTTGAATCCTGGGTCTGTANACTTAACATTAATCAGATAGTACTAATTTTAACTAAGCCTTCTCAGTTTGAAATCTATCAATTAGAGTTATAGCTATTAACTACTAATGTCTCCATATTTTGCTTCGGCTTCCTGCCTTAGGTTATTCAGTGTGCTTGGGATCGGACACTACACGTGAATGTTCATAAAATAAGTCCTGGTGCTTTTAGTAAAAATGTATTTATCATATGACTTCAGTACTCGGTTCTTACTAGTACACTTTAGTAAGGATTTGTCAAAATCAGAGAATAAATCTGAAGGAGTCCTGTGACTTTACTACTTCCAGTATCAGTACATATATGCTGATACGAGTACAAAAGAGAACAGAAAATCTTACTTCCAATTTACAAAGAACTTTAACATTCTTACTGCTTCCTTATTGAAAATATCACTACAGGGCATAATCACCTGATGTAATTTGAAGAATCTTTCAATCTCTTCTCCATCTCCACCCACGTTACTCACAAGCAGATGTCTCAGCTGATCTACAGGTCTAAGTTTATGAAACATAAGACTACCCTAAGAAGTCAAAAGCGAGAAAGAAAATGAGTAAGAGATTACCAAGCCTGACTGGTGCAGGGCTGGAGATGTAGCTCAGGGATAGAGCTCTAGCCTGGCATGCACAAACCCTAAGTTCTCTCCCCAGTAACACACAAAAAACACACATTGACTGCTACATTATTTAACAATAAGCAACTCCAAGAATACAAAATAGACCAGACAACAAGATCACANAACAATCAAATCTATATTCAATTTCCCTATCTACAAAAAAATTAATAATTTTGCCCTTCTCATGCTGCTCCTGAACAGAGAATTAGATTATTCATATTATTATAATATGTTGGCCTATATATGTCTATTCATACAAAAATAAAGGTGAAACCTTATCCATCCATTAACCAGGATACATTCCAAACAGATTCAAGGTTTAAAGGACAAAATAAAATTATAACTGTACTAGAAGTACAAGTTTTAATTTTTTTTAATAAACCTCAAACAAAAAAAAAAACTTCAGTACAAAACAAATTCTTAAGAATAACTGTTATTGACTACTTTAAGCTTGTCTGCATGGAAAATTCTTCAATACAGAGTTAAATCACAAACTAAGAAAATCAGGTGAAAGTAAAATGCAAAAACTCAGTTTCGATGACATATAAATCTTGAGTCAATAAAGGAAACAGAGAATGCTATACAAATGGTGATACAGTGGTCTCCCCTAATCCTCAGGACAGAATACAAGAATTACCTTCACCCTTAGATACTTGAAACTGTGCATAATACCAGAGCAGGGGTAGGGCTCAGTGGTACAGTGTTTGCCTAGCATGCAGGAGTTCCTAGGTTCAACTGTCAGCACTACTATGAAAAGAAGACTTCTGTACATTTAATACAGCCTCTTTTGACTCTATGGAAAGCAAATATGCACATACCTGTGCTGAGAGGAGAACAAACTTCTTTGGAGGCAACATGTGCTGCTGTACAACAACTGGCGAGTCAGTTATTGGAATATGATCTTTATTTAAAGGTGTGATTATTTTATCCACTTTTAATTCATCTATTGCAGAAAGAGCCCAGGAATGACCATCAACACGGGTTGTCATCTATGGAAAAGAAATACACTGTTTTCATATTTTGTTGAAGTTTAGGAAACAAAAACACAAAATAACAAAACTAAACAACCAAGGAAACCTCCCTAAATCCAGTAACTTGAGTATCTTCAACATCTATACTATACTACCCTTTTAAGTAGCATCTTCTGTATGAAGTCTGTCTCTTGGGCACTTCCTTCCTTTTTGGGAGACACTCACTATTCTTTCCAGGCTTCCCCAAACCCAGTCTTTGCCTCGGTCTCCCAAGGGTAGGAGCACAGGCTGTACCAGCAGACCTACTAACCTCTGCAGTCTAAAGCACAGGGCATCCCTAAGATAGGCTGTACATTCTACTGCTCTACTATAGCTCACCAACCAGGCCATCTTAAGTTTCTGTACTGATGGAAATAACTGGCATACTCAGTGCCTTCTGCTGGCATAAACTATGCTCTCCTTTGTTGTTCTATGTCCTTCCTAAAGTAAGATCCTTTAAAAACAAACGTTTTAATATTCTAAGATATTTTAGAAAAGGCGTTTCAAGCACTGGAAAATGTTAAGATATACTCTCCATTTATATGCACAACACCTAACCTCAACAACTAGTGTCTTCACATAGCTGCTTTCTCTCTTCTTTCTGCACATCTTTCTTCTATTGAACTATTTGAAAGTAATAGACACATCACCCCTAAATACTTCTGCATGTATCTCCAGAAACTAAGGATATTCTCTTTAACCATGAGTCATTGTAACATTTAAGAATGCTGACAATTCATAATTAATTCAATGCCCAGTCTACACAAAATTTCCAACTGTGTTTCTTGTAAACCTACTTTTAGAAAACTAGAATTTTACCACCATTACACACTGTTTTTGGTGGCTGATATTTTTATTTTTAAATAAAAGTTCACATCTGTTTAAGAAGTCAAATATTATACAAATTAAATAATTACTTTAAAAAAATGTTACACTAGGTGTAGTAACTCATGCCTGTAATCCAATGAAGAGGCTGAAGCAGGGGGAACGTGAAGTCTGAAATCAGCCAAGGCTATATACTGAGTTTCAGACTAGTCTGAACTTTTGGGTAAGGCNCCATCTCAATAAAACAAGAGAACAGAAAGTTAACATTTACCAGACTCTTTCTCTGTCCCAGGCAATGATCTGGGTGTTTTATGTGCATGATTTCATTTAATCCCATGGCATCTTCACAAAGGAAAGTACTATGGCCAAAAGTCATTAAATCCTCCAAAGTGATGTTGACCTAAATTTCAAACCTTATCCCTGCCCCCAACCAGGACTGTATTTGTATCTTTCTGAGTTCTGAGTTCTTGTCTTTATTACAGCAGGAAGCTTTACCAGGCTGGCTCACATAGATCTGCTCACTCTGCCTCCTGAGTGTTGGAACTAAAGGTGTGCATGACCACAATGAGCCCAATGTTTTCTTTTTAAGATGTTTTTAGAGCTGGGTATGGCATCACATGCCTGTAATCCAGCACTTGGGAGGCAGAAACAGGTGGGTCTCTGTGAGTTCAAGGTTAGCCTGATCCAGCCATCTAGGGCTACATAATGAGAACTGCAAAAATGATTTCCCTTTTTTTTGTGTGTGTGATGACTATAATCTGACAGAGATTAAAAAAAAAAGAATTAAGAAGATACGTATCTTTACTCTTAATTAAGATTGCTTTCTTTAGGGCTGGAGAGAAGGCTCGGTGGATAAGAGCACTTGCTGATCTTCTGGAGGACCCAGTTTTGATTCCCAGCACTCATCTACCCTGAATGGGTACCAGAGATGCACAGGTGTACATACATACATAAAGGAAAAACACTAATATACATTAAATAAAAAAGATTTTAAACTATCTCTCATTTTGTGTACACATGTGCTCATGTTTGTGTCTGGGCTAAGTGTATGCACACATTAGTGCATAGGTGCACAAGGAAGCAAGAGAGCATCAGATCCCTTATAACTGGAGCTACAGGTGCTTGTCAGCCTCCAATGTGGGTGCTGGGATCAGATCTCTAGTCTTCATGATTGAACATCAAGCCATGTCCCCAGTGCCCCTCTAAGATTTCTAAACATATATTATGAAAATAGCAACAATTCAGAAGACAAAGTAATTTACCATACTATTGCTCATGTAAACCATCTGTAACTGGACTAGGGATGTGTCAAAGCGACTGAACACCTGACTGACATGCACAGAGCTCCGGGTCTGACTGACGTGCACAGAGCTCCGGGTCTGACTGACGTGCACAGAGCTCCGGGTCTGACTGACGTGCACAGAGCTCTGGGCTCTGGGTCTGACTGACATGCAGAGCTCCGGGTCTGACTGACGTGCACAGAGCTCTGGGGCTGACTGACAAGCACAGAGCTCTGGGGCTGACCTGCACCACACACGAGTTTCACTGCAGTCTCTAAACAACTGACCTGAGTTTCCATCATTGGCTTTTGGAAAGGAAATGTGTCATGGTTGATACACCATAAAATGTCATTATCTTCATTTTCTGAGGCTGTCATCAGTAGAATTCCTAAAAGTTAAACACACAAAATACTATTACACGATGCTAAATAATCTGCATTCCCAATAACTTTAATAATTATCAACAGTACATACAATTTACACAATGGTGGAAACAATCTAATGGGGAAAGAATAGGACTTTGTTTTTAAATAAATGGTGCTTGGAAAAATAAGATATATAGCTAAAAATGTTTACAAATAAACTGAACAAAGGAAATACCAGACTTATACACNGTATATACATCAAGAAACAGAAAGGAGGTCTAATTCAAACAAGTCACAAAGTAAGTAAATATAAATGCTTGCCCTATAAGCAGAGGGATCCAGGTTCAACCCCCACAATCTCTACTCTGGGGAGATGGAGATGAGCAGAAGCCTGGAGCTCAATGAACAACCAGCTGAGCCTACTCAGTGAGTTCCAGGCCAGTAAGACTTGTTTCCAAAAAACAGAGAAAAGACAAGAACACTGAAAAATGTGGATTAAACCTGAAGAATGACACTTGAAGCTGTATGCAGGTGTGCACAAGAGTGCACACACACAGAACCTGTGATCATTAGAAAGCGCTTATTAAGTGTTATTGATCTTAACGTGAATAGTTTTAGAGAAACATTTATTTTTTTCACATTTTTGGGTGTCTCAAGATTATCAGTTTTCATTAGTAACATAAAATCTTATTAAGTATATAAAATTTTTCTTCAAGTCAGTGTCTTCTCAGTCAGTGATATGGTCTATGCACCAGTGAAATCGAACACATCATAACTGAAAAACAGATACAAGTGCCAGTGTATACTCTATGCTTGATTCCAGCTTCTCTACCTAAATTGCCCCCTTAAGACTAACGTTAGTGACATCAATCTTCTGTCCATTATTGCTGTAGGTCAGGATCATATTCAAGTAGTTAAATATACAGTGCCAGTAGTTTATATTAAAGTGACAGAGGATAATTCTTAAATTCTACTTTGTGGAACTTTGGAAAACCTNCAATATTCAGGGACTGGTGATATGGCAAGTGGTTAAGAGTGCTGGCTGCTCTTCAGAGGACCTGGGTTCCACTCCTAGCACCCACATGGCAGCTCACAACCATTTGTAACTTCAGTTCCAGAGGATCAGACGCCTTTGTCTCATCTCCATGGGCACCAGGCATGCACATGGTGTACAGACATACATGCAGGCAAAATAACAGTACACATAAAATAAAATAAATTACTTTAAAGAGGAGAGCTTGCGCCGGGCGGTGGTGGCGCACGCCTTTAATCCCAGCACTCGGGAGGCAGAGGCAGGCAGATCTCTGTGAATTCGAGGCCAGCCCGGGCTACAAAGTGAGTTCCAGGAAAGGCACAAAGCTACACAGAGAAACCCTGTCTCGAAAAAAACCAAAAAGAGGAGAGCTTGCAGGATTTACTGCATTGTATACACAATGAGAACAACAATATTTTTTCCTGAATATATTTTCTGAGTTTAAAACTTAAGTCTAGAAAGAGGGGGAAAGGAGGGAGAAGACAAAGTAACAACTTTATTTGTAATGGCTGCAAAGAGAATACAAATACTGTGAATTAAAAAAGAAGCCAACTTTAAAAAGTTGGAAGAGTGACATAAACTTTAAAATCTAAAACAGGTAAGATGGCATCAAGTAAAGGCCTTGTCACCAATAGTGATGGTCTGAGTTTGATCCCAGAAGCTGCTTGNGGAGAGGAGGAATGAACTCCTAGACATTGTCCTCTGACTTCACCACATGGCAGAAATGTGCCTACAGACATACACCCACACAAAATAAAATTTAAATAGTAGAAGGAAAAAAAACCCTACTAAACCTCAACCTAACAATGAAACTACAAAGCACATATAGGATACTCAGATGAAATGATAACCCACAAATGGCAAAAATATCAGTACATCACCTGTCTGGATAAGGGACTTGTATCTAGAATATACAGTGAACTCTCAATTAATTAGAGAAATAAGTAAAATGCTCAGAACTGTTCTTTCTGGGAGGGAAAGGGGTAAGTGGCTGATAAGCACCTGGAAAGCTGCTCAGTATCTTTAGCCATCAAATAAAAGCAACTTTACTTCCATAGAGATGGAAATAAAACAGAAACAAGAATTGGCAAGAATGCAGCCAAAGTGAGTGCACCTTTACACAATAGGGAAGAATGTAAACTGTCCTAGCTGCTTTGAGAGACAGTCTGAGAGTTATTCATAGGTAAAGCAAAGTGACCACATGATCCAACAATTTCAATCCAAAAGAAGTAAAAACATGTGTCCTTGTAAAAGCTTGCACACAAAAATTTATACAAACAGTGTAATTCACAACAGAAAGTAGAAAGTATGCAAATTTATGATTCCTACAATTAAATATTATTCAACAAGAAAAAAGGAAATTACTCAGGGAATGATGGNTCCTGCCTGTAATTNCAGCGCCTGGGAGGCTGAGGCAAGACTTGCAATTCTGAAGCCAATCTGGGCTACTTGGTGAGTTCTAGGTTAGCCTGAGCTACAGAAGAAAAACTGCTTCAGAACAGAACAAGAGCCAATGGGATAGCTCAGCAGGTAAAGGTGCTTGCTGTTGAGCCTGATAACTTGAGGTTGATTTCTGGAACGTCCCTGGTGAAAAGAGAGAAGCCACCCCCTCAAGTTGTCCTCTCATATCCACAAATGAACCAGGGCGCAAGGCTATCCCCAACCCCACAGACATGATAATGTTTTAAATTGGAGAGAAAGTCCTAGTACCTGTTTGACCATCATTAAAGCATCATGTTAGTGAAACTCCCTGCCAGTCATATATGCTTCTATTTATAAGAAATGTNCAAAATGGACTAATTATTAAGAAAGGGAGATCAAGGATTTTCCAGAGCTATAACAATTATTGGTAGACATGGCCTTTTTCCTGGGTAAGAAAATATTATCAAATTGGACAGTGGAGATCACTGTATAACTCTGAATAAACTAATACCCACTGATTTTTACACTTTACAAGGTTTAATTTTTATCATGAGTAATGTGAATAAAGTTATAATTTAAAAAGTGCTGTGATGATGCACAGTATTGGTTATTTGAAGAAATTCTTCTTGCACAGGAAAGTTAAGTTTGGATATTGAACAACAACAGGATGGGAGAAACTGATACAGTGATGCACGCCTTTAATCCTAGCACCTGGGAAGCAGAGGCAGGTGGATCTCTGTAAGTTCAAGGCCAGCCTGGTCTATATAGAGAGGTCCAGGCCAGCCAGGGTAACTCTGTCTCCAACAAAAAAAAAAAAAAAAAAAAAAAAAAAAAAAAAAAAAAGTGGGTGGCACTGCTGCTGAGAGAGATGGCTCAGCAGTTGAGAGCATTTGTTGCTCTTGCAGAGAACCTGGGTTCAGTTCCCAGGTCCCATGTGGCAGCTCAAAGCCATTGTCAAAAACTACAGTTCCAGGAGATCTAATGCATTCTTCTGACCTCCAAGGATACCAGGCATGCTCATGGTGCACATACATACATGTAAGCAAAAAAAAAAGTCTAATCTTAAATCTTACAGCACTTCAGAACTTACCTTTACTATAAAGAGCTTTATGTACTTTTGAAGGCTTTTCAACTGTTGAAGATGCTGAAAATCCAGGAGGTAATCGAACGTGAACCAATGTCAGTGTATTGGGCCGAGCTAATGGCTGTCTAAATGGACAAGTGCTGAAATACAACCTCACACCTGATGAGGGGATAAAGATATGCATTAGTAACAAAGAGTAAGGGCCAGAAGTACACGTGGGGTGAGGAAATTTCACACACAAACACAGACTTTTGCAAAAGCACACATCACTTTCCTCACTGGCCTGAAATCATAGATTAGCAATTTAAACAAATTTCTAGAAAATGTCACAGAATTGAGCAGTGACTCAATACATTTCTATAGCAAGAACTTGTGACAAGGCATNGGAACCTGTGTCTCAGTTAAGGCTGTCACTAAAAACAAGCCACTTCACATTGCAGGTCTGGTTATACATTACAATATGAGTAGGGAAACAGTACCTCCCATTTAAAAAAAAAATCCTCATTTTATGACTTCTCAGCATAGCTTAATANCTAATGAAGGAGTGACGTTTCTGATCATAAACTTCCAATCCAAGTATCATCAAATTTGTAACAGCAATGGCAGACATAGAAGCAAACGCACCTGCGTGAGTGACGGCCAGTAACTGACAGTCCAGGGATTCTGAGTTCTCAATCACTGCTATCTGAACAATGGGCTTAAAAACGGAACGATCAATAGTCCTAGAGGAAACAAAACCCAAGTGCATTTCTAGTTTATAAAGTCAAGTCTGAGGCACGTATGGTAGCACACACCTTTAATCCCAGGAGACAGAGGCAAGTGGATCTCTTTGAGTTTGAGGCTAGCCTGGTCTATGTACTTAGTTCCAGGACAGCCAGAGAAATAATAGAGAGNCCCTGTCTTAATAAATAAGTAACATTAATTCCTTAGAAAGTAACATAGTAGCAGTAGGAAGTAGCAAGATTCCAGTATATGCACAGTGAAGACTAGCCCTCTTTTCAAACCATTGAAAAGACCATTTAAAAAGGCTAAATGAACCCAAAGAGCTAGAGTGTTCTCAAGGAATCAAATTACCACTGTAACAATTACTACTGATTAAAAGAGAGAAAACAGACCTCTGTCACTAGGAGATAAATAATGGAGAAAATACCAGTGGGGAAACCGACATTAGGCACCTCCAGATGCAGTGATGAAAATTAGTTTATGTAACCTGTGTGTATTGGCTTAGAAAAAGGAGTGAGAGCTGGGTGTGGTGGTACACACACTTCTGATCCCAGTGCTTGGGAAGTGGACAGGAAGATCAGAAATTCAAGGTCAGCCTGGATGACAGGAAGCTTTTGTTTTAAAAAGCAAAACATTACTACTGGGAATCTAATAGATTAGAAGACAAATTGAGGGGCTGGAGAGATGGCTCAGAGGTTAAGAGCACTGGCTGCTCTTCCAGAGGTCCTGAGTTCAATTCCCAGCACCACATGGTGGCTCACAGCCATCTATAATAGGATCTGATGCCCTCTTCTGGCATGCAGAGCACTGTGTACATAATAAATAAATCTTAAAAAAAAAAGGAAAAGAAAAAGACAAAGAGAGATTAGAATATTTTATAAATAACTTCTGTACCTTCCTCCCAAATGTCAACATTAGGAAATATAAAAGAATGTGAAATATATTGAAATATATTATGAAATATAAAAGACAATGAATAAAAAGAGTGTTCTGTATTAAGAAGACTAAAGATCAGTATAATTCATAAATTCTAATGGTAGAATTTAGAAAGAAAAAAAAAAGCCATAAACGTTTTAGAGCTGTGCTGGCTTTAGCAGCATATTTACTCAAATTGGAATGATGGCCACTGTACAAGGATGACATGCAAATTCATAAAGTATTCTGTATTTAAAAAGAGAGAGAAAGAGAGCCATACTTTATCAGGCAAAACAGAATGTAAATCAAAAACAATAAAAAGAAACAAAGTCAAATTTTTAGAACTACTCAGAAATTAGATGTTCACTATATAATTATGTAGTTATAATAGTCCAACTTCCTCCCTCCCTTCCTTTTTTTTGAGACAGGATCTTACTATGTACTCCTGGCTGGCCTAGGACTCACAGAAATCCACCTGCCTATGCCTTCTGAGGGCTCCACCGTGCCCGCCTGCTAATTTTCTGCAATGTGACCACGGTACTTAGAGGAAAATGGAAGCAGAAAGACATGACACCTGCGCTTTACTTCCTTCCACATGGCTTCGTTAGTTTAGGAAGAAGGTGAAGCAAAAGAGGCAAACATTAGCAACTGGGGAATTCAGATAGATATCCCAAGTCATAACTGGTCAGTTTGGATACAACGCATAGTTGGGTTCTTAACAGTTTTGAGACAGAGTTTCCCAGTGCAGCGCAGGCAGCCTCAAAGTTAAAGTCCTACTGCCTCAGCTGCCAGAGTCTAAGACTAGACATAGACCACTATGCTCAGNCTTTTTAACATGTTGTTCATTTTCTTGTAGACTTGGCAATTTTTCCAGAAGATAAAGAAAAAGGAATCTGTCTTTCCACTTGTTTGCACTCAGAATATACATTTTTGTAATTAATAGCAGGAAAAAAAGCTGAAGATTTTCATTATGACATCTGATCATTGCAACTACCCAAGTTTACAGACAATCTAAACTGAAAAGTTGAGACCTGTATTATAAAGTGAGGAGAATGTCTACATATCACTAAGGAGTTTGGGACATATGCAACAATCAGTTCAGAGTCCAATACAGAAGTCCTTAGATTCCAAGTTGGGTTCTAGCTCTTTAAGAAGCCAAAGGAAGCCATTATATCACTTAGTTTCTGTTTTATCATGAATTAAATGAGGATATTACGGCTATGAAATTCTACCTTGTATCATATAGGCCTGTTGCAAGAGCAGAGTAGCTGACTTATGTTATTTTTGTTATAACACCTATAACGTTTACAACAAAGAACTTGAGCTTCAAGTTTCAAGGAAAAAGGCTAGAGATCCAGCTAAGTGGTAGAATGCTTGCCCAGTCTGTGGGAGACCTTNGGTTTGATTCTCAGCACCTTTGGAAAAAAAAAAGTCCAAGAGGGAAAAGCACAAAAAGCTATACTTCGGGCTGGAGAGAATGGCTCAATGGTTAAGAGCACTGACTGCTCTTCCAGAGGACCCAGATTCAATTCCCAGCACCCACATGGCAGCTTGCAACTGTCTGTAACTCCAGTTCCAGGGGACCCAACAATCATGACAAAACACCAATGTGTATAAAATAAAAATAGATAATTAAAAAAAAAAAAGGCTATACTTAACTCAGTAACCACCTTATATGTTTTGAACCAACATGAGACAGTCTATAGCAACAAGGTTTCAAACACAACTTATTGTGATGTTCCTTAACCATTCATCTTTTAGAGATGTTTGGAGGCTGAATTTAATCTTAGTATGGTATATATAACATACATGCACTATGTATATATACTATATAATATATATTCTTATGTATATGTACTATATATACACTTATGTATAGTATATGTAATGTATAATATAATATAGCATTATAGCATAATCATGTCTGCAGATGAAATGTTGACAATAAAGTACATATTACCTAGCAATGTTTCCAGCAGCAGAGACAATGGCATTCTGTGAAACTGAGGCAACTCTACTCATCCCCTGTCCATCATGGCCCAAATCATAAACCTGTGAATAAAAAAGTGCTCCTTCAGACACAATTACATAGCATATACATTATATTACATATAATATATACAGTTGACTTGTTTTTTAAAGAATAATTTGGTACTTACCAGACAAGGAAACATCCAGTCAAACAAACAAAAAATGGCCTAAGAAATTGTTTGAGGTGTTTATCAAAAAATGCACATAGTTGAAGCCAGGTATGGTGATACACACCAGTAATAACAGATACTTGGGAGGTAGAGGCAGAAGACTTCAAGGTCATCTTTGGCCACAAAGCAAGCTTAAAGCCAGTCTAAACTACATGAGAATTTGTCTCAAATAACAAAATTCACAGTACACAGGAAGTTTGAGTGACTAAATCGTCTTCATAAAACAGGGAGGTGCCGGGTGTGATAGTGCATGCCTTTCATGCCAGCACTTGGGAGGCAGAGGCCAGTCTGCTCTACAGAGTGAGTTCCAGGACAGCCAGGGCTACACGAGAAACCCTGTCGCAAAAAACAAACGAAACAAAACCCAAATCAAAACAAAACATGAATATAAGTAGTAAGATAGTTCACTGGCTAAAGGCACTGGCCACTACCAGCCAGTGATGGTAGAGATGAAACTTGGGTTTCATCTCTGGATACCACGATAGAGAGAATGATTCCCAAAGTCCTCCGCCTCCACATGTGAGCTGTGTCACACAGGTGTGCATATGCACATGTGTACACACACAAATAGTAACTGTTTTAAAAATTACAAAATAAAACAGGGATGCTTTTCTATTTTTAAATGGTAGCAAATATTTACCTGTATTACTCCTTTCTCCGATCGTGTATACAAAATATTTCTGGAATTATCAATTTCAATTTGAACAATAGGATCTAAAAGTAAAACAAGAAGAAAACCAAACCTTGAGGATTATCAATTGAACACAGGGACCATTCACAACAAATTAAAACCAAACCTTGAGGATTATCAATTGAACACAGGGACCATTCACAACAAATTAAAAACAAACCTTGAGGATTATCAATTGAACACAAGGTCCATTCACAACAAATTAAAACTGATGCATCATTGAACATTGGGTCCATTCATAACAAACTAAAACTGATACATCAGGGTTTGCATTCTCTCTCTGCTCTCCTGCTTGGCTGTGGGAAGTCAAGCCAGGGAACATCAGGTTAGACAAAGATGTCAAATACTGACACAGTCAAGGNGGGTGCAAATAACTTACTCCATCAGGCAAGGTACTGGATGCTGCTCTCCAGTAATCCTAGCTTGTAGGAGGCTATGGCACAAGGACTGCTTAGAGTTTGAGAAATATACTACAGCCCGGTGGTGGTGGTGCACACCTTTAACCTCAGCATTCACAAGGCA